>NEWO01000109.1:1148488-1162821 GCA_003013225.1 Phalaenopsis aphrodite | reverse complement strand
CACAACCACCTCCACACATAACCACAACCTCCACACACAACCACAACCCACACAACCACACCCACCACAACCACTTCCACACAGACCACACCTCCACACACGAACACTACCCGCACAGAATCACACAACCCAACCCCCAATCACAGTCACCACAACACAGCCACAACCTCCACACACAACAACAGCCACCACAACCACCTCGACACAAAACCACAGCCTTCACACACAATCACAACCACCTCTACACAGCACCTCCACACACAGCAACAACCCACAATGAACCAAAACAACCACAACTCACAATCACAGCCACCACAACGCAACCACAATCACAATCACAGCAACCACAACCACTTCTACACAGAACCACAGCCTCCACACACAACCACAGCCACCATAACCACCTCCACACACAACCACAGCCACCATAACCACCTCCACACAGAGCTACACCTCTAAACACAACCACAACCCACACAGCCAACACAACACACAGAACTATATCTCTACACAGAGCCCCACCCACACACACAAACACAACCGCATCCACACCACACATACAACCACAGCAACCACCATCAGCAATTTATCACGCATCAACTGTCAACAATCCACCGACATTAATCATCATAGTAACCACCCTATCACAGTAACCACCCAATTCACAATAAAGGTCATCACCCCATCAGCAATAAAGAAAATTTAACACCAATGCAAAATCGCATGAATTGCAAAAACCAAAATAGCAGAAATTGCAAAATCTAACTGCAGTGCAGAACCATACGAGAATCATCGGTCGAATAGAGCTCAGAGCATCTAAAACCATTGCAAAAAAAAAATGCCATAGAATATAATGGCAGAGAATGTTGTGGCCCGAGGGAGAGCAAAGGAACCAAGCAAAGCGGAAGAGCAGAGGGGATAGAAAGAGCAAAGTAAACATCAAGCCTTGCCAACATAATCACGAACCATGGATCGGAGAGGAGGCGAGCGGAGATCTTACCTTTAGGACAAAGAATCGCGAGGGAGGGGAAAGCAGGCCGCAAGAGAGAAGCTCGGTCACGAGAGGGGAAAAATGGGGTAGGACAGTAAAAGGAGAAGAAGAAGTTAATACGAAACGCGGGGCGCATGGTTGTCAAACGGGAGAAAAAATGATATTTTCATGTTGTGTCGCGTGAAAAATGCGGCGCCAAACAGACCCTAATCTTGAAGACTTTACATGTTATGTTAGAAAAAACACTTTTCCTAAACTTTTTTTTTTTTCTTTTGCATTGTATTATAATCATCTTAGATTACTTATGAAATAATTATACTTCATATGGGATAGGTTTGCCAGTCAACTAATAGGTTATGTTGGATTGAAGACCTAATCTCACACACTAAGAAAGGGCTTAAAATCATATTTTTAAAACATGAACAGGTCAAATGGTTTGATTAGCTGTCTATGGCCGACATAATTAGCCCAGTTAGGTTTGTATTGGACAGTTTTGCAACAGGACAAAAAATTTTGTGTTCTAAAATATTAACTTTCTATAAACATGACTCATCGCAGGGTGGAAAGTGCACACATGGTATTTATAAAACCCCAAGCCATATTTCTCAGCTAGAGTATACAATCAGCACATACTAAGCCAACTGATGTTGACAAAGGATACATATTTAGTATTTAACATTTCAAACAATATAAATTATGAAACTTTGTATTTGATTACCTCTAAGCTGTAAATAGCAAATAACTAAATGGCTATCAAAGTTATCAAGGAAATTTTTTTTTTTTGTAAACTCATGGGTAGATGAATAAAGACATGAATAACACAATAATGAATCATGTGTTCTTATATACTAATTTTCTATAAACGTATATAACACAAGAGGTCAAAAATCAAAGGGCACTAAGTGATAAGGTATCCTTTATCGTAGGGTGACAAATGCACGCATGGTATTTATAAAACCCCATGCCTTATTTCACAGCTAGAGTAAATAATCAGCACATACTAAGCCACTTGATGTTAACAAAGGATACATATTTAATATTTAACTAACATTTCAAAAAATACTAATTGTTCAACCTTGTATTTGATTACCTCTAGGGTCTAAATATCTAATAACTAAATGGCTATCAAAGTTATCAAGGAAATAATTTTTTTTCTAAACTCGCGAGTGCATGTGCAAATTTAATTGTCACGACTCTAACTTTCCAATATGGAAATATGTATACATCTTACTAAGTTTGGCATAATTTTAAAATATGGTTCAAATATATTTTTGAAACTAAGATGTTTTAGGTGATTTGTTAAAATTTTGGAATAAACATCACCTCTCTCACTCTTTTTTTTTTATTTATTGATGCCTTCGTGGCCTACAACAGGTCAAGTTTGGGCAAGAAGTTCAATGCTTGAATTATATTTTTTTAAGAAACAAAGGGTAGAACCAAAAGAAGCTTTGTCTAGTCTTTGCTAACAATTAAGAGTTTAGATTCATAGGAAGTATAGAAGCACGGTCCACGTCCCCACTAGCCAGACCCAAAACAACTATTTAAAATTTAATTTTTATCTCTTAAAAAAGCTTCAGCCACAATAACCAATCGTCCCAAACCCAACTGCCACATAGTTCTCGTCATATGCACTAATATGCTAAGCCCAATGTTAACTGTTGCCATGACTGCAACAGGTTCGAATAATTTTTCTTAAACACACATTGCCCATCCTTTGTCCTCAATCTTCTTTGTTGATTGTATGATTCCGTATTGTAAAGTTATCTCTCTCTCTCTCACGTGAGCACGAGGAGAGAGGATTTTCATGGAGATACATTACTGATCTTATATCAATCACTACGACAGTTTTCTCTCATTAGTTTTGTCAAGCTTTCCGAGCTAAACAAACTAGGATTTGCTCAAGTTTCAGCCAATAGATTCAAGCAGCTGTAAGCATTCCTTGGACTATTGTTTTAAATTGGTTAACAGAAGCATTGTTTGTTTATTACAGATATTGTTGTTAATAAATTTAAAAAAAAACACCATATTGGCTACTGTAGCAACGTCAGCTTACTGTCACAAAGCAAAATACCTGAAACAGTATACTTCTTTCCATTATTTAGTATTAATTTTCAAGTCTATCTTCTAAAACATAGTAACAATAAGTTAAACAGGTTTTTCTAAAGTAGTGGCTTTGATATTTACGGATGTTTTTAGCATAAATTTCAATAAAGCAAAGCTTGAGTTTGACAAAATTTCTCGGCAAAATATTGCACTCTTTAGGTTACAATTAATTGATAAACGAGCTTATACAACGATGTTCTTCGCATTTGATAAGTTCGAATGCATGATATATAATTAATATGTCAGTATACAAAGAGAAATAATTAAAAGTAAAATATATGAATATTTATTATAATTTACTAACTTGTAAGACAATACTCAATTATTTCGAATTTTTTTACTAAACTTCTATTTAATTAGTTATAGAGATACTTCAAAAGAAAGCTTGAAACAGATGAAATCCGTGCACAAACTACTACTACTATTAGTGATAGTAATAATACAAATACCGAACAAATTTATGTAGGAATCAACCCCAATGATATTCCAGTAGATGTTGGATTAAGAAAAATATTCAAATTATATCTGAATGGCCATGCATGAACAGATTGGAGAGCTCAAACAAAATTAATATAGACTAACAAAGAACACTATTAATGTTGGTGCGGGTACTTGTAAAGCTTACTTTGATATTACCATTTGCTACATTTACAATTGAATAAGCATTTTTTGCTATGAAGATTTTAAGAGTCTTTTGCCCAATTAAATTAGAAACTCTTGAATAAATGATTGACAAATATAGATATTGAAAATATTAGGTATGATAGTGTTGATAATGAAATAACTACACAATAATTTAACATATGATGACTCGAAGAGATAAACTGCTATACAATAAAAATATAATACTTACCGTGGCATTCAAATAATCATTTAACATTTTAAGGATATGAAATATAGACACTCTCAATTGTAAGTTTGTTTATGAACATATGTTATCTTCATATATGAAAAATAAAAATTTTTCTTTTTAAATTTCAGTGTCAAGCCAGTATAAAAAAATTAAGAGAACTTTTAAAAATGATTGTTTGTGCCTTCATTTAGAAAAATGCCTAGCTCTACCACTGTTTAGATTCACAAAAAAGCTGCCAAACATGGCTTGTGGCATAATTTTCATGGCTATGATACTTCCCTTGTTGATGGTAATATTTTTACTTCCCTTGTTGCTGGTAATATTATTTCATGTGACAAAAAGATGCACATGTATTTAACACTTAAATGGATAATTATCAAACAACCCTTTCTGCAAGACATCAAATCTGACCAAGAAAAGTTATGCTACAAACCAAATATCCAAAAGAACAGGAAGGGTTTCAGAATTTAAACGAAAGAATAGTAAGCCCAATAAAGGTAGATCAAATTATGAGGATGTATTAAGTCTATGAGGGCCATAACAATGCGATTCGTTCTTCAAGTGAAAAAACAAGCAAGCAATGGTTTTTTTTCCCCTCCCATCTCAAAGTCTGAGAAAAGAGATTTATTATGATTAATATAGTTTATATTTAAGACATTAGTAAACAATTTCCAAAACCCGTTATCAACTGACACCCACAGAAAAGCAAAGAGCTTGTTTATCCCCATGAAGCATTAAAAAAAAAAGACGACACCAAATCATAAAAAATTGAGATATAATTTTTTGAGTGAAAAGAAGTCACCTCACCACCAAGAAGAGCACAATCTGACTGCTTGCATCCATCAACAATCCCCTTGATGACCTACAAAACAAAGCATGTTTCTCAGTTGAGCTCTTCAGTTTTTGCACTTTAGGATATGAAAACATAAAATGGATAAAAATTTGTCTGTTACCTTTTCAGCAAGATCAACATCAAGATGACTGGTTCCAAAATAATCAAGGAAGAATAATGGTTTAGCTCCAGAAGTAACTATGTCATTTACAGACATGGCCACCTACAACAAATCACTAAGGCAGAAACTTTAATATTTCTATAAGATAACCAATATTATCCAATTTATATAACATGTCCTACCAAATCAATCCCAATAGTGTCATGGATTCCAGTCTCAAATGCAAGCTTGAGTTTTGTTCCAACACCATCAGTAGAAGCAACAAGGTAGGAGTCCCCTGCACAAGGAGAATATGTCGGAGACATAAAAAATTTGATGACCACCACATTTCTCATAACTTCAAATGAAAATTTTCAAATTTGCAATTGGAAATTTTGTCAGGATACCACCCAAAACTACTACAAGCACCTTTTCCAGCCCGGAAGTATCAATGGGATGCATCCCAAATCACCTTTATCATAAAAAAATCATAGCACTAAGCTTATTTAACCCACAGGTTAACCATGATCGGGCAATCAAACCATTAACTTCATTTGTGCGGTCCATCTAAAGAGGGAGGGAAAAAAGAGACAAACTCTACCTTAAATCTTGTCGCAATCAGAGAAGGAGAAAGATAAACTAATGTTCAAAGAATCATAACTAGTATCAACCATGGTGCCATGTTTCAAAGGATATGGACTTTGGAGGTATGCCAATAATAATTATAGTTGGGTTTAATAGGTAATTGTGCTAGCATTGCTTGCATACCAGTATAAGAGAATGAAGCAAGCCATTCAAATTTTCTCAATGCATATCATCAAGTATAAAGCTCCATACTCCCTACAGAATTCTGTGCATAGAATCTTAGAGCAAATCAACAGTTTTACCTGCCAGAGCAAAATTTGAACTTTTGATCCGGGCTCTTCCAACAGTGGAAAACTACCCAAATCCATTGGTGAATCAAACAGGAGCACCGAGAAAGGTTAAACTAACCAAGATGAGGTTTAGCCACTTAGAGCATGAAAATCATAAAAATCTATATGGATTGGCAAAGACGACAAAGAAGCAAGATCAAATCGATTAGATCTAGCCTACTTGAATGTGGCTGGACCAAATTGTACAAAAGCATGTCATTTATTACAATCAAATTAAAATGGGAGCAAAATAAATTATATAAAAGTCATAGAGCACAAATAACTAATTTTCTACCTCCGCTCTTCCATGTGACAATAACGTTTTAATATTGAAACAATAATGTTTTAATATTGCACAACTAGAAAAGCAATGGAAGTCTACATCAAATCTTAACCAAAAATCAATATTTTTAGTATTATTTAATATATCATGTGATCATCCTTATTTTCCTTTGCATGAGTTATTAGTACTTCAAAAGACATTTGTTAAGCCGGACTGCTTTGGCATTTTATATGTGTTATTGATTATATTTTCATTTTTAATAAGGTTTAATGGCTACAGAAAACTGACTAGTCCTCTGATTTAAATATCCAATGCTGTAATTGAACATAGTGTTGGATCCTATTTACCTCACTAACTGAAGTATCGGAAAATGGGCTTAGTAGAGAAGAGAAAATGAAACAAAATAAACTATGAAACCCAAAAAATTTCCAATATAAAAGAAATGTGGGGCCAGACTCCAAAATCTTTAACTCTACCCAAGGTCCCTCGTTTATAGGTAGGGATATGTGCCTCAACAACTTCAAATAAAAATACAACATGGGCTATACTATAAAAAAATGTATAGAATATAAGAGGCATGTAGCCTGAGTAGAGATTAGAACTCGAACCACCAACCAATTGTCGAGCACAGAGATGTCACTTGTTCACCTAATGATACCGTCAAGTGGGCTTTATCACCTAGAATAACTATTGAGCATGGTTAAAAAATTGACTAGGATGTGGCACGAAACGAGGCTAGACAAAAAAAAAGAGTAAAATATAAGAGGCATGTAGCCTTAGTAGAGATTAGAACTCGAGCTACTGACCAATTGTCGAGCATGGGGAAGTCGCTTGTTCACCTAATGATAGTTGTCGAATGTGTTTTATAGCCTAGAACAACTATGGAGCATGGTTAAACCATTGACTTAGAATGTGGTAATAAACCAGCTCCTTGTGAGCCTAATGGGTATGTTTTCCCTTATGAGTTGATTGTCCAATCCACACTAACACTAGCAGGCATGTGCCTCGAATCCGGTTGGGCATGTTTCCTAGAATGGCCAAATATATGAGCCGTCTTGAGCTTCATCAGTGAGCTCCTCAGTAGATCTCGTTGAAAAGTTGAACTTGTCCTGGCAAGTTCACCCTAAATTTGACTCAACAGGCTCATCTCTAGCTTCTATTGACAAGCAATCCCTCAACGAATTTAACTTCAAGGGTTTAAAGATAGCTTTAATTTTATTTATCTTATCTCCCTTCTTTTAGGGCATTCAATCTCTTACTTTCTTAATCCTATCACCACAATTCTCTCTCTACATTGGATTACCCTTCAGTCGCCGCCTAACAATTAAATCTCAAGAGCCCATTTCAATATCCGTTTTATCCTCCCACATTGTCAAATAGTAACATAGCCAAAGTTCCAAAGTATATATTGAAGCGTATTCTAATCATGACATCACTCTCTTCTGCTCATTTTCTTATTTTCCACACTTTTGAATGGCTTATTCAATCATCTAACCACAAATAACCACACCTTCGTCCAAACATCTTGTGTATCCATCAAACATGATCTCTCACCATTATTCTCTCAGCAACAATCTAGTGAATACCTATTCATACGGTACACACATGCAATCATTGATACATACTCATTCAATCACCACATTTGCATAGCACCATCACATCATGCCCGTATCACTCCTATAATCTAACACACAATGCATCATCCTCAAATCCCACCAACAACCACCATACTTTCCCTACAAAATAAAATTGCCCACTAAATAAATCGGTGTACTTGTTAATGGTGAATAATGCATCATAGCACAACTTCTTTGTGAAGCCACAATGTATAGCATGGCAGACTATTTTAAAAATAGCATGAAACATTTAAAAAAATGAATAATTTATTAAAAATTCAATAAAAAAAATTAAATAACCTAAATAAAATAAAGCACTAGCATCATTACATAAATAAAATATGATTCACCTTTAAAATGTTAATTGCATGTACCGAGAGCCCATAAAAATTTACTAGCATCATATAAATTTTACCAAACTATCATAAAGGTTTATGATATTATATAATTCAAGTGAAGGCCAATAGGTGGAAAGAGCATACAGGTTAAATAACAACTACAAGAAAAAACTTCGATCAACATGTAATAGACATGACTAAGTACTAATTCTTGATCTGAATAAATTAGTTGAAATAATGCTAATCTTATAGCAAGAATTATGCTCCACAACTTAACCTTCAAAAATCATCTTTCATCCAATGCATTAGTTCATACATTCAAGAGTTCAACCTTAATCGCAACTGATAGATAAACAACAAAAATGTAACGCAAAAATAGAGTATAAAGAGGGAGAGAAAGTCAATTAATAGATATCAAGCCATTTAGCAATCATAACTAATTAAAACCCAAAAGATATAGGAACGATGGTTATAGTACAAAAAAAGTATAATATGAAAAAGAATATTTACCCTTTTCATGATAAAGAGAGAAAAATAAAAAACAAATAATGAATTCAAGAGTAGAAGTGTCCCTAATAAGTGCACAAGCAATAAAGTATTGTCTTGTTCCTCATTCTTTAAGTTTCATCTGAAAGATTATCATACAACACTTGAGTATTATAAGTCCTTAGATGTAAATAAAGAAATACACTTCTACTTCTTACAAATCTATTATATTTTTAATTAGATAGTAGAACAAATATATTTGTATTAGAGGTGAAAATTGTAATAAAAGCACTCTCATTATGTAGATTTTAAGCTGTAAAAATTTTTATTATTCATACTAGTACTTCAAATAATCAATTAACAAAAAATAAAGAAATAAATTAGAAGAACAAAATGGTACACATCATATAAACCATGTGATCTAGCACATACGTAACACGCATAAGACATGCTATTTTGCGCTATAGAGCATTACCATGCAAATAGCTTCATAGGTGTGCTACACTAAGTTATAAGCTATATTATGCACTTATTTACATTATTGTCAAATATGCACGTGTATATCAATGCCATGCATCATGCCAACACAACCATTGCATCATGCCAACAGTCTCGCTCACCCCACATCTCCCGCAATATGTATACCTTGATTGCATCTATTTCCACATTGCATCTCCCTTGCATGTTTCGGCAACCGACATACAATACTTGCTAGCTCCTAACACTTCTTTGCAACACAATATCACACATGTAATGCTACAAATTTACATCGCCAAACCTCTATCATCTTTGCAACCCATCAACATATGATCATCTTAAATCTCATCTCAAAAAAAAAGGCAAACTTCAAACCATCAATACTTCAACTAGATAGGTTCATTCTAGTAGAATGTATAATTCGATATATCTTTCTAAAGTATCAATAATGTTCTAAGGAAAAAATGAAGAGAGGCTGCTACTAATATTATGGATGATAGTGATATTCATGATCTTCGTTTTTCTCCCATCGGATGCATTCTCCATTTTTCAACTCTTTTTTGGGATGGATGTCCCATTCATTACTTTTTCTTTGTAATTAATTTTGCCAGCTTAGTAATGCAATCGAGAATCTCCATTTTATCCTCCATCATTACCTCAACTCTCCTAAGTAGAATTCTTCATAGACAAAAGGAATTGATACTACAAAAAACTACATCAGCCATTATCTTTATCTTCTGCCACCCTTTATCAAGCATTCATTCTTCCGATTTTTCCCTTATCCTAAACATAGTGTTTCCGTTTATTTTTCATTTTCTTTCAAGTTTACTAGTAGACTTTTTTTGAAATTATTTTACATGGAAATTCAAGTGCCATTTTGTTTTTCCGCAGATACTCTAGATCTCTCTATCCAAAGTCAGCTAATAACATAACTCATGAAAAAATAAAATTTTTAAAAGATGAATAAAAATACATTTCAAGCTTCGATCATTCTAGTTCCATTTATTGTTGACTCTAATAAATTATTTTTGAATGCTAAACATTCTTAGGTACAATTTCATTAACTTTTCTGAAATGTTTTAGCAAAAAATAGTTCAGTTCAATATTTCAATGGTCATCTGGCACAGCCTAGAAAATTCAATAATTTTGTAAGCGCCAAGAAAAACTGCAGGAACAAAATAGGGAATAGTCAGAGGAAAACCTTTTGAAAATGCCTACTGGGATGACAATATAATTCAAGGAGCCAATTTACTCCAACAGTCTAAATTCACAAAAAACTGTTTGTATAGTCATACTGGAAGTAAAAAGGGTCCGAGAAAATGACTTATGCATTAAATTCTAAGCATTTTATGCACCTAGCTTTGATCCCGCATTCAAAGATAAATCCAATAGAAACGATAATTAAAGAATTGAGACCAGATTGAACAAAAAAAGTTATAAAATCTTCGGGATGGACTTATCTTCTTCAATTGCTTCAACCTACCAATCCTCATAGTAGGCATTTTTTTTTTCCTTTACATCTTTAAGTTGGACAATTCCCACATATACATTTGCACTCTGTAGTCAAATTTAAAATTAAGAATCAATATATTCAAAAACATTCGATAGGTTAAATACAAAGTTCACATTCGATCAACAGCATAAAAATCAAATTTCAATGCATTTCCACAGAAATTTTCTAACTCGAATAATAGCTAAATATATAAAACGACTGAGAATGAATTGAGAAGTAGTGAAAGGTTATAGACTTACCCAAAGGATAAAGGCCACCGAATCCGCCAATTCCAGGTGTCATCTTGGCGATCCTTCGAACTAGCTCAGCACCGGCGTCAATGTCCACACCGGCTTCCTTATATGTAAGACCCTTCCGTCCACTGACGCTGCTAGAGCAAGAGATTCTACCACCGTTCATCTTAAGAATACTGCTTGGGAGCCTAAACCTGTTCGCGGATCTGGCACCGAGGCCCAAAAGACTCAAGCAGTATGGTCTTTGAGACGTCACAGCTCCGCCGAGGAGGCGCTCAGCTGTCGCTGCTGCTGCTCCGGCGCTGGCGTTCATGGAGGAAGAACAGGTTGAGAAGGTTTTGGGTTTAGGGAAGGTAAGGGCGAAGAGATTGAGGTTCATGAATGACGTCCCCGACATGGCAATTGAGCATTTAATTACCCCAGCCGACCCGGCCCGACGCATGTAAGTACTCGGCTCCTTTTAGTACCCGAGTCCGATGGGAATAATTTCGTTCGACGAACTATTGCATCGAAAAAATATTGGCGGCTCATGAAAATTTATATTGAAAAGATTTATCAAATTCCTGATATTTTATTTATTCATGATGAAGATAGAGCACATGAGAAACGGTGACACTAGAATTTGATAAATTTTGATTTACATCGCATGAGAAACGGTGACACTAGAATTTGATAAATTTTGATTTACGTCGTATAGGAGACTAGACGTCGAGAAATAGACGGAATAAGAGAGAAGAGTTTGATTTATTTTCTCCTCTTTTTGATTTTTACAGGATTTAGGTGAAATTCATGACTAAATTATATTAAAAGTGTGCTATCAAATACCTCCATAAAGTATGTGCTTATAAGGGTGGATAGTGGTCACATCATACATAAGTGAAATTATGGTGACGTGGTCACTCCATACATCGTTACATCATATATATAGGTAAATTATGGTGATGTGGTCACTACATCCATCATTGTAATCACATACTTACAAAGTAAACAATATTTTCTCGATTGCTTGAGACGCGGGTGGTTTGATATAGAGTGCATTATGTGGGTTTATTATTTGGTTAAAATTTAAAAATCAAGTGAATCAAATATGTTTTCGTTTCAAAAAATATATTTCAATTTTTCAATTTTTCATATTGATTCAGGGTAGGTTTGTTTCGGTTATGGCTTTAGAAAATCTCAATTCATAAGCTGTTGTTGAAAATCTATTGTTCTGAAACTGCTGTTTCAAAAGCTGTTGGTCTATTTGAAAATCACAGTTCTAGAAATATTGTCTGTGAACTAATGATTGTAATACCCATCAGTATTTATGTATAGTTTTGTTTGAAAAACATAGTTTTGAAAGTGTTGTTGGCGGAATAATACAATGGCAATTTATCAAATTATTTCACTCACATTACTATAAGGGAATTTAAGATGAACATTAACCTAAGTTTTTAACCTAAAAATATTCATACGAACATAAGTTCAATATAATATATTCAAAAAAAGCTGCATCCCAGCCAAACATACAAGTTTGTTTTCCAAAAAACTAAAGTAATACATTTTGTTCTCTAAAATACATCAATATCACCACAACAAATACACCATTAACAACAATAAAAGAAGTGTTACAATTACAAAATCAAATAAGAGTAAGATCTTCACAAAATATCTCAAGTCATTGATATCATCATTCATTGTATCATCAAATACAATTATCTTATCATCACATCTCTCCATTATTGCATCGCTCCTTTTGCAATCTTTATTTGTTAGATTTTTCAGACTTATGTATAATTTTAGGCTAGCATTATCAAATCTCTAAGTCATTAAACTAGAATAACTAGTGATTTAAAATTTATTTCACCTCTTATTTCTCCTTCCACCAATCTGTTGATGCATCAATAGTATTTTTATTTGGATCTCAACCAAGTCCGGTAGAACATCTTTTGAGAACTTTTCAAAATTTCCAATCTTTTTTTAACTGATCACATTTGTAATTTTGTTGAGTTATGTTATACAATCTTCCAATTTTTTATGGAAATTCTTTTGTAAAATTTTATATTCCTTCTTTGTTGAATGGGTTAAAGGTCAATTTCCTAATTCAATCTCTTATAAAGCATATGTCACAAAAAAAATTGCTTCTTTCTCCACACAGCGGAGGTTGTGTTTTCTCTTTTGTTGTCATATGATAACGTATCTAGCAGATTGATATATGTTTTCAAATGTTATGTGACATATAAAAAGCATACAAGCACTATAGTATAATAAAATTTGCACAATTCTACAAAAAGCAGAACAAATTAGATGACATTTTTACAGATAAAGGATATAATCAATGGTATATATGACAATAATAATAATAATAATTATGTAAAATTTTATTCATTGAATACCTAGAGATTCATATGTTCATTCTCAATAATTGAGTCTTGAAAATTATAAAGAAAAAAAACCACCATCATTATGTTTTTACATATTTGAATGTCTCTACCCTTCTCAACTTAAAAAACATATATGTAGCTGTTTGAAACAACATTGACTGATTTCATAATTTTTCACATAGATTTGCATGCATAAATATATGGATATGTCCAATTAATTTTCTTACAACAGTTCGCATCTCGAAATCTCGAAGTGAGAGATGCATTTCTCATTTCCATTTCTTAAGAATAAAATCCGTGAAGTAAGCATACATATCAATAAATCCGTAAAGATGAACCTAGGTATTGTTGTCAAACATGCATCTATAATTCCAATGTCTTAATAAAGATTTAAAGTAAAGAAATTGAAGCATTTTAAAAATAATTCTCTCTGATCCATACGTGAGAGTATACTAAAATAAAGCCTTCATTCAACCAAATTCCGAGTATACTAAAATGAAGCATTATAAAAAAGAATTCAAATGATACTAAACTGAAACTCTCATTCCACAAAATTCTATGGATAAATAACAGTCTAAAACCATTACTCATTCACATCATCATTTTACATACTGTCGGCGTTATTTCGGGTTGGTTTATGGGGATTTGCCCGCAAGAAGTTGTCGGTCATCGAAATTGAAATCCCGTCGCCCGCTTCGGAAGGATGTTGAAGTATGAAATCAAACTAATCCATATTTTTCATAGTTTTAAAATGAAAGAGCATTGTACCTCAAATCATGTATCTATCCCGAAGGATAAACACAAGACTTAAGGATGAGGCTCGATCAAATAAACTAAAGAAAATATGACGTCTGTTTGGTCTGCGAAACCTTTATATTTTCCGACAAGTTCCCCTATTTAATATAAAGGATTAAATAGGGTTTATATTAAGCTGGGTTCAGACATGCTTCCTATAAGGACAAGCCCCTGTAGTTAATTACATCATAAATGACCAAAGTTACCTAAGAAGACTCTCGAAAAAAATTAAGAAATATTATCTTCAAGGAATTTCAAAAGGTAGGACTCTTCAACGAAATTGGACGTAGAGGTGTGAAAATGGAATGGTTCAAATTTGGAACATTTTATTGTAGAATCCAAAGGAGGAGGAACTATGGGATGTCATGGATCCAGAGGAGAACCCCGGTGACTTCCCAAGCTATCCTAATGTTTGGCTTCAGTTTTGAGGAGAAAT
>NEWO01000109.1:1132654-1147548 GCA_003013225.1 Phalaenopsis aphrodite | reverse complement strand
AAGATAAAATTTTAGCAATTTTCCTAACCCTATGTCATATTTTGGTGAGTCCTTAAAAGTTTAATTAAGGATGATTTTGCTAAGCAAAATGTATTAAGTTTGGTAGATCTCCAAGGTGTCCAACAGATCTAGAGAAAGAAGCAGGTCCATGCTACTCTCTCGTCGCATGGTGGAAAATCCCGAGTTCTTTTTAAATTTATTATGTTGCTTAATAATTCATCATGTAAATACCCTTAATGCTCAGTGAACCTTGGTGTCTCAATTATCCCTAAAAATAGGGTAATTATCACTTATCATTTAATTTGAAAATTATATGGTGAAGACCCATAAAGAGGCAAGTCAGCGCAATTTGAACACTTAGCCAAATTTTTAATCCTAATTGGGCTTAGTGGTGTTTCAAAGATGTTTGATTTAATTATGTTTATTTATCTAATCCTTGTTTAATCAATTTTTTTTATTCAGCCTAAGTCACCACTTAAGCCCTTAAGACCTAGGTGAGTGTATTAATTAGTTTTGAAAATATTTAAGCTTTAAGAGGTCATGATTCATGATTTGGATTCTATTTGAAAATGAATATTGGGGTATTAAATTGATTAATTATTGGCTTCAAAAGTCATACCCCTAAGTCCAGGATCATTTAATTTTAATAAACTTCCAAATTTTAATAATTTAGAAATTTATTAATCTTAATTAATAAAGTGAGATTGGTTTCTACCAATTAACCACTTGTGTTTCAAGCATCAAATAAATTGATTACGATCAGAGGTTACCCATTTCCCCTCTTTGACTTAAGCCTAAATGTTAATTAAGGCTAAAATTCCAAAATTACACATTTGCCCCTAAGGCTCTAACACTTCATAATTTGTCAAATTCAATTCAAATGACTTTGAAATTTTTATCCTACCTCATTCATGGGTTAATTAAGACACCAAAGGACAAAATGTGATTTTTCAAAATTTAATTTAATTTATGTAATTATTTTCATGCAAAAATAAGATTTTTCAAAGAAAATTCCTAACTTGACCAAGGTAAATTCAAATCCCTTAAAATTTTTACTGGAGGTAGAGCTATACTAGAAAAGCCATTAGACAAAATTTCATGATTTTTTGAATTCTCTATGATTTATTAGAATTAAATTAAAATCTGGATTATTTAATAAAAATAAAATATTTTAGGTAGTGAAAATTAAATTTTGTATCTTGGAAAAATCTCCCTAAGGTTAGAGAACCCAGAGGAGCAAATTTTATATTTTTTTCTGATTTTTCTTGATTTATTGGAATTATTTTAGTGAAAAACTCATTTTTAGCCTTTAAAGATTATTTTTAAGCTTTGAAATTAAATATCTTTATTTAGAAAATTAGGAAAAATATTCTAATTGTTACTAAGTGATTAGTAAGCAATTTAAAACATTTCCATGAGTTTTATTATTTTTGTGATTTTTATGAATTTTTAATTATTTTGAATATTTAAAATAGACTAAAAATCAAGTTTTTTATTTTAAATATCATTTTATTTTTAAAAAATATCCCTGATCACAGAGAACTCAAAAAACTAAGTTTCATATTTTTTTTAGTTATATTTTGATTTTTAAAAAATCACTTAAGTGTCAAAAGTGGTATTTATCTTTAAAAATCAACTTAAGTTGTCAAATGAACTCAAAATATTTTGAAATTTTTATGATGAGTCCTCTGGATTATAAAACACAGTGGAGATCAAAGATCAAGTCATTTAAATGTTTAAATTTTCCAAAATTAATTCTTTTATTGATTTAGTGTTTGTAAAATTTAAGTGCATTTTAAATGACTTGACCCATGAACCTATTTCTAAAGGTTTTTCTAGTCATTGTGGATCTTCCAAAATTTTCTTAGGATTTTCTAATCAATATGCTAATTTCCATGATTATTTTAAAGAAATAATATTGAATAACTTGAAAAATATGGATCTCTATATAGGGACTTCCTCTGACTTTGGAAAAATCAGAGGATATCTCCCTTAACAGAGGCTACAACATGCCAAAATTTCAAGCCAAGGTGATGTGCCAATATGCATGGAGAATCAAATGATTCAAGATAGTGTTTAATTAATTAAAAATAAAATATGCATAAAATGGTCTTGAAATTTATTTCACATTGTTATCCTCTATTCATTGAGCAAGAGGGTATTTTTATTTTATTTTTGTGTTTTTTTATACAAAGTTATGGATTTTCTAAGTTAAGAGTATTTAAATAAATAAGAAAAAAGCCCTATTTATCTATTTAAACTACGTGTGCTGACTAGATCATATGCAGCTCCGAAGGCATGCGTGTCGCGCTCTGGTTGGACACCGCCGTCCACGTAGCTTGCTGACTCGGCCCGCTGTTTATGTCCCAAAGCGCTGTCCGGCTCGATCTCTCCCGTCCATTTGATACACGCTTGATTAAACGACTCCCCGTCATCGTCCCCGATAGAATGATCATGTGCCCGTCCACAATAAAATCCTAAGATCTCAGCCTAGACTCAACCAAATCACTTCGGGTTTGATCCTATGGACTCGTCTAAGTGAGACGAACACATCCATATGGTTAATGTACCAGGAAATCAAGCCTAAGTAAATGGGGAATCAAAATGAGCTCGGGAGAAGGAGAAGTTTTATACCTTTGCTCTGAGAAGGGAGGCTTCAATCAGAGGCACTTGTCACAATCTTTGGAGTCCAAGGAGGCTGGGGATTGAGTCCCTGGTCTTGGTGTAAGGTTTACGTATGAATTCGACCAAGCTCGATTTCAGGTGTTGGTCTAAAGCTATGGTGGAGGCTATTTCAAAGGGTAATTTGATGGGGCTTTGTCTTCTCTTGCTGTTGTGAATGTGTGGGCACAAGCAATTGAAGTTTGGTGGAGTGCGGAGGTGTATTGGGTTCTATCTTGGTTTCTGACAAGGTTTCAAGCTCAAAATTGAGATCTAGCAGTGGGAATTGATGAGGGAAAATGGTTGGAATGCACTGAGGGGATCTTAGGGAAGCTTTATGTGAAGTTTGGGCCTCTCTAAGAAAATTTCAGCACACCTCCCATGGCCGTGGGAGGTGAGTTTTTATAAAAATGGCCATGGGGTGGCTCTCAGGGCATAAGTTTGGGTGCATTGTGGTGCTTAGGTGGAGGACAGAGGAGCTATTCAATTTGATTTGAATGAGCTGGCCTCTAGGTTTGATTTGGGTGAGGTGCCATGAGAGTGGCTCTCGGTTTTGGGCTTTTTCGACCACTAGGCTGGCCGGCCGGCCAGGGGGAGGTGGCTAGAAGCTCAGGGAACCTAGAGGAATCCATCACAACAATTTAATGCAAATGTGCTTTGATTTGTCAAAGATATCTTAAGCATGTGCATTTTTGGAAATAAGATCTTTTAATTTGGGGGACCTTTGGTCCATGGCTTAATTTAGGTAATTTCATGGTGTTTGGACTGGTCACTAAGTCCAACTAATGGCTGTGGTGGAGTTAATTTGGTGGCTTTAGGGTATTATGTCACATTTAGTGCATGGGTCTAATTGGGTGCAAATGACCAAAACTTGGGTTTGGGCTAAGTTAGCCATGTCAATTGTCCCAAATAATTGTTGCATTTGGTGTAGATGATCATAAGGAACAACTTTGGTGAAATATGGAAGTGGTTTTGAGTTCAATTAAAGGGTCAGTTTGAGGGAATTTTGAACTTTAATCAATTTGGTCATGTTGGGCTAGGCTTGGGTCTAGCTTGGGTTAGCCTTGGGATAAGTCCAAATTGATTATTGTAAATAGTCAATAGGGACTTCATGAATAGTTTTCAACATGAATTGGATGCCAATTTGGAGGTTAAGACAATCAATTGGGTGAAATTTGGGGACTTAGCCAATTTAGGGCTAAATTTGGGAATTTTGGGTTTAGGCCAAAATCAAATGGATTTGAGACTTCACCAAGGTCAATTGATGGTTTATTTTGATGTATAGGAATTTCATAAAGATTTTTCAACATTAATTGAGGCCAATTGACTAGGCTATGGGTTCAATTTTGTGAAATTAGGTCATATGGTCAAAATTGGGGTTCTGGCCCAAATCAAAATTGGGCTCAAATCATGGACCAATTGAGCTTGGATTTGGTTTAGTTTGGTCATATAAAAAGTTAATTTGAGTATAGGATTGTAATTGAAGTCAATTGAGATCAAATTGATTGACACTTTGAATTGGATTTGGGAAATTTGGATCTTTAAAGAGCAATTTGAGGATTTTAGTTAAAGATGGTCAAATTGGCCAACTTGGATCATGTAGTAGTTTAGAGAAATGAAATTGGGAATATTTGGGATTTATTGGGATTTTCTAGAAATTTTTGGAGTTTTGGGTCCAAGAGGGGTATTTTGATAATTTGAGGGTGTTTTAGGGTAAAAGGCCAAGATGAGTATTTTGGTTGAGTTGAGGTACCAATAATCACCAATAAGCCATGGACCAATGAAAACCCCATTTTGGGTCCTCTACATAGTGGTCTTAGCCAAATCATAGCCCTAATGTTAGTAGGTTTAGGGGACCATCTACATGAGTATCCCAAAAGATCAAGGGATCTAGGCTAGAAATTTGAGTTCAGGGTTGTGAGTGATTGTGGGTGTAGATGAGTGTAGTGAGTTTAGCTAATGTCTTAGCTCCATACCAGCACCCAGGGTTAACCTTAGGGTCCAACAGTCCTAAGGGTGACTCATCTTGAGTTTCCCCTATAGTGATCCCACCTACTAAATGCTAGAGGTTGAGACCAACATGTAGAACTTCAGGTTGAGTAGAAAAGAGTTTAGAATTTCTAGTAGTGAGGGTTTCATGTCTAGTTTTCTAAGAATAGTCAATAGAAAAATCATATGGCTAGACCTTAGGCTACTAAAAGGGAAAAACTAAACCTCAACCAAAAGTGAGGTCAACACATACAATGAATGTTCTAGCACAAAGTCAACTGATCTCATTATTTCATATACACACAAATTCTTTAAGAATTCATTTATGTAGCAAGTTATGAGGCACCAGAGAATAACAAAAAAAAATTCCACTTATGTAAAGGAGAAATAAGCAAATCAAAAAAATTTCATGAGGTTCAACACAACACGTTCATATATGACACGACCCGTAATTACACAGTAATTTAATTTTCAAAAAACTGCCAAAAAAACTCAATTTATATTTAGCGGCAAGTGTGCAAGATCGATATATTATAAATTTAGAATTTTTTATTAATAATTTACAAACTAGGGGTACTAGGCAAATATATATATCGTTTCAAGTAATATAGAGTTTTCTTTAAAAACCCTAGTATCGATCTCATAGAGAACCGAGGTAAGAAATCCCTTAGGCTAATTTTAGTCTATTGCTACCAGGTCTTAGTTTGGAATTTTTAAAAAGTTTGATTTTTCTGAATTTACTAATTTACTATAAAATTAAAGTTAATTAAATTGACTAAAAAACTACATTTAGGGAGACTAGATAAATTTTGGAAAGTTCTTATAAAATCAAAATCTATTTCCCCTTGCAATGAAATCATAAACACAGTTGAAATTGAATGCATAAAAATGTGGTTTTATGACAAATAGGAGCATATATATTCTTTACCGTCTTTCTGAGCATAAATAATATTAGCTAATCTAAAGTTAGTTCTAGCTTGTGTGGTAGTCTTGAGTAAATTCTTGCCTCTCACTTCTCAATTACCCCCTGTGTCATCTCTATAGGACTTACCAAGGTCCCTTAGTTCAAACATTAGACCAAATTGGTAAAGGATCTAGCATGTCACCCTAGAAGCATTAATTTTACGCCTATCAAAACTTATTTCCTTATCTATTTGCACTAACTGGTGGACTGATTCGGCCTCCCATCCTAAAGGTTTGCGTGGTATTCATAAGTTGGGTGAAATCATAGCCCTCCTAGGTCATTATGTTTTGCAACGAATTTTAATCTCACAAGTGATAGTTTGTAAAGTAAATTAAGAACCGGTGAAAATACCATCACAAAATTTGTAATAAAAGAAATCTTCAAAACATTCTAACCCCACACATAATTAAATCTCATCACAACAAGAAAGAATAAAGAGAAATACTAACTTAGCATGGAGAAAACACAACAAAAAACTTCGTTTAAATTAAAGAAAATTCACTAGAAAAGTGTTTACAACAATTAAAGATAATAAAGAGCATAATACTTAGATTTTTTCTCTAAAAGAAAGATGAATATCTCCCTAAGAAATTCTCCTGATGATCCACACAAAGTGCCTATTACTCCTTTCAGATATTTCTTAAAATCCCTCACAAATCTCTCCAAAAAATGTAGAAATTTACATTCCTACTTCTATCTGTCGGCCGCTAAAAAATTGTTCGAGATTCAAGATGTAAGATGTGGTTTTGATTTAATTAAATATACATGTAAATTTTATTTTTAGAAAAAAATAGTATTTTAATTTTAAAAAGTAATGCTTTAATTTTGAACATACGAGACCGAACTGATCCCATATAAAAAATTGTTTAAATAAACAAGAAAACTACCACAAATAATGCATCTATCCCGAGAAGTAGACACATCGCTTGTTAATGAGATTAGATTAAATAAACAAAATAATTTATGACATCTGTTTGGTCTGTGAATCATTTTTTGATATAAGCCAACAAGTTCTCTTATCTAATATGAAAGATTAGATAGGGTCCTAGCATCATAATGTTGGTACTAAACATGATTTTATGAATAAAAGTTTAGCTTATTTGTGGAATAAACATTTAGGTTATATATCCAAAGAAAGAATTGAAAAATTGATAAAGAATGGAATCTCTAATGATTTGGATTTCACTGATCTTAGCATCTGTGTAGATTGTATTAAGGAAAGGCACATAAAAGACACACTTAAGAAAGCTGTCACAAGAAGCACACAACTCTTTGAAAAAATATACACTGATGTTTGTGGACCTTTTGATATTCCATATTTTGGTGGAGAAAAAAAATTTATCACCTTTATTGATGACTTTTCACGTTATGGGTATGTTTACTTATTGCATGAAAAATATCAATCACTAAATGCCTTAAAGATGTTTAAAACTGAGGTTGAGAGACAATTAGATAGAAAAATGAAAATCATCAGGTCTGATAGAGATTGTGAATATTATGGAAGGTACAATGAATTTGGATAATATTCAGGTCCGTTTGCTAAATTCCTTCAAACTAATGTCTTATGTGCTCAATACACTATGCCAGAACCACCATAACAAAATGATGTTGTAGAAAGGCGAAACAATACTCTGATGGAAATGGTTAGGAGTATGATAAGAAATCCTTCTTTACTCCCAGCATTGTTGATGCATACTTTAAAGACCACTACATATTTGTTAAATAAGATTCCTAGTAAGGTTGTTCCAAAGACTCCATTTGAACTGTGTATAGGAAATAAAACTAGTTTAAGACACCTACATGTTCGAGGTTGCCCGACAGAAAAAAGGATGTATAATTCACATGAAAAGAAACTGGACTAAAGAATAATTAGTAATTTCATCATTGGTTATCCAGAAAAATCGAAAGCGTATATATTTTATTGCCCTCACCAAAGTACAAGAATTATTGAAGTTAGAAATGCTAAGTTAATTGAAAATGATGAAGTTAATGAGAGTTTGGAATCATGTAAAGTGAAAATCCAAGAAATTAGGGTCCAAGTTTCTTTACTTGAAATTTCTTCTCAAGTTGTTATTTCTATAGTTATTGAACAGTCTGACAACTTGCAGGAATAATAGATAAATGATCAAACGCCTCATAATGAAACTGTCATTAATGAACCTTCATTAGATGAACCAAATGAAGTTGTACCTAGAAGGTCTCAACAAAAAAGGTCTGCTACTTCTAATGACTATGTGGTTTATCTACATTAGCATGAATTTAATTTGACAGTCAATGAAGATCCAGTTTCATTTTCACAGGGCATAGAATATGTAAATTCTTCTAAATGGTTAAATGCAATGAAAGATGAGTTGAAATCGATGGATCATAACAAAGTCTAGTATGTCATTGAATTGCCTAAAGGTTGTAAAAGAGTTGGGTGTAAATAGGTCTTTAAGACCAAGCGCGACTCGAATGATAATATTGAATGATATAAAACCAAACTTGTTGCAAAATGTTTCTCACAAAAAGATTGCATCGGCTATAAACAAACTTTTTCTCTAGTTTCTATGAAAGATTCATTTAGAATTATCATTACACTAGTAGATCATTATGATTTGAAGTTACATCAAATGGATGTGAAAACTGCCTTTCTGAATGAAAATTTAGATGAAGATGTCTACATGAATCTACCTGAAGGATTTTCGGTTGAAGGAAAGGAACACATGGTATGTAAACTTAAGAAATCAATATACAAACATAATAAAACTTCCCGACAATAGTATGTTAAGTTCAATGATATCATCACTTCCTTTGGATTTAAATAAAATAGTGTTATTCAGTGTAGATAAGGTCAGTGGGAGCAAGATCATATTTTTCATTCTGTATGTTGATGATATCTTGCTAGCCACTAATGATCTTGGCTTATTGTGTGAAACCAAAAATTTTCTCTCTAAGAACTTTGAAATTAAAGATATGGACGAGGCATCCTATGTGATTGAAAATGAAATATTTCATGAAAGATCACAAGGATTGTTAGGACTATCTCAGAAAGCATATATCGATAGAGTTCTTAGTAGATATATCGATAGAGTTCTTAGTAGATTCAATATGGAATGGTACTTTGCAAGTTTTGCTCCAATTCAAAAAAGAGATAAATTTAGTCTTATGTAGTGTCCAAAAAATGATTTGGAACTTAAACAAATGAAAAAAATTTCTTATGCATCTATTGTTGTAAGCTTAATGTACGCTCAGACTTGTATTAGGCCAGACATCAGCTTTGTTATCAGGATGCTGGGCATGTATCAAAGTAATCCAGGAATAGATCAATGGTAAGCTGCAAAGAAAATTTTGAGGTACCTGTAAAAAACAAAGGACCACATGCTCACTTATAGAAGATCTGATGATCTTGAAGTGATAGGATATTCAGATTCAGATTTTACTGGTTGTGTTGATACCAGAAAATCAACATTTTGCTATTTTCTCCTTTTGACTGAAGAAGCAATCTCATGAAAAATGTACGAAGTAGTCTATCTTCGTTGTATCCACTATGGAAGCTGATTTGTGTCATGCTTCGAAGCTACAATTCAGGACTTATGACTGCGGGATTTTATTTCAGGACTTGAAATTGTTGACAATATTACCAAGCCGCTGAAAAGTTACTGTAATAACTCTACAACATTCTTCTTTTCTAAAAACAATAAGTGACTAAAGGAGCTAAACACATGAAATTACAGTACCTTGCCGTTAAAGAGGAAGTTCAGAAACATAGTGTGTCAAACGAGCATATTAACACCGATCTTATGATTGCGAATCCATTGACGAAAGGGTTGCCACCAAAGACATTTAACGAATATGTTGTGAGAATAGATATTACCGAAACCCTTTATTAATTATATGTTTAGTGCTCTTTATGTTTGACACTTTTATTAATTATATGTTTAATGCTCTTTATGTTTGACACTTTGAGCTCAATTTATTATTGTTTCTGATATTTATGTATTTTGTTTTTATTGCTAGCGTACATTTTATGTTGTGTAATAAGATTTGTCTTTTAATAGACATTATGCAACCATGATGTTATTTCTCATTATATTAAGTATGTAATTAATATTATGATACATGGAATGAACTATGTCGATAAATGGATGCACAATCGTCATGATTTCTTTCAATTTCGTACTTATTGATGATTTATGATTTGATCAATATAAAAAAAATATACCTTACATTTTGTGCAGTATGTTATGCATTATTAATTATTATGTGGACGAAGTAAGATAATGTTAGTTTTTCATTATTTGTGTGGCCCATCCTCACTTATTTTAATAATATTAATTAATTAATTAATTAAAGAGAAAAGGGTCATGTCTTTTCCTAATAGACATCATATCATTTCGCTTTAATTAATTAATTAATCCTATTGATCAATATTCACCATGATGGATGGTGGTTAATAATAGACAATTAAGAGAAAAGTTGTATTTCTTCCAAAGAAACTTATCTTTTCTCTGATAAATACAAGAAAGGTTATATCTATTCACAAGAAACTTATCTTTTCTCTGATAAATAAGAGAAGAGTCCTCTCTCTCCCAAGATAAAATATATCTTTTGCTCCATTAGAAAACACAAAAAGTAATAATAATTAGAGAGAGAAATTTCATCTCTTAAATCAAATTCTACAATCATTAATACTGGTATGTATATCTCATTTATGAGTATGTGAAAATCGTGAATTCAATTGGTCATTATGAATTTTATGAATTTAGGTTATGAAATTAGATTTTATAAATTTGAAAATCTTAACAAAAACAAATCAAGTTCTTGGATGAGCAGTTTTTATTGAGAGTTAAAGCATATTAATCGAATATTCAACCAACAAAAAAAAAAAGGTTTAATGCACCCCTATTATTGCTTATTTCAATAATCAATTAGGCATCCCTATTACTGCTTGGCTAGAAGGGAAATAGGTGTGCCATATTAACAAGGGGCATTTACATATATTCCATCCAATTCATATGCATCAACATCACACTTAAATTTTAATTTGTACATTTATATGACTCAGATCTTCCATACCACAATCACAGGACAAATACCACCATTTTGTAAAACTTTAATTTATGCGGCTAGATTTGTAAATACATAAAGACTCCAGTGGTATGTACGTAAATCTTCATAAAAAAATAAACATAAAACAAAAGTGCTTCTTCTTGCGCCGCAGTAGGGTTTCACGTCCTTCGCCGCCCATCAAGGTTCGAGTCATGCCGTTTTACCGTCGGCATCTCATCCAGTGTCTCCGATCGACTGTCTGCGAAGCCAACATATCCGCCAAATCGCGGCCCGCTGTCCTCTTTTTTCTGCCCCGCTACTTCGCCTTCTCCTCCCTTGAAGAGGCCGCAGCGGAGCGCCGCCGTCGTAAGCGCCAACTTCGAATCGAACCCCCCATCCACCGTGACTCCGCTGCCCCCCGCTCCACCCGTAACTCCAACACCCTCCGCCTCCCCGATGCCACCGCCGCCCTTGTAGGCCCCCGCCTCAGCCTCCATAACCGCATTCAAACCCTTATCCGCGCCGGTGACCTCGATGCCGCCTCCGTCCAAGCCCGCCACGCCATCTTTTCTCCTATAAAACCCACTGTATTCACCTGCAACGCTGTCATGTCTTCCATGCTACGCGCCAGCCGCTTCGGCGATGTCTTCGCCCTCTTCCACTTCTTCTTCACCCAGCAAAACATCATCCCCAACATAGTATCCTACAACATCCTCATCAATGCCCACTGCGACGCCGGCCAAGTGAATACAGCTCTCGACGTCTACCGTCAAATCCTCCTCAATGCCCCCTTCACCCCATCAACTTACACCTACCGCTACCTCATCAAAGGCCTAGTGGACTCCAGCCGCATTGCCGACGCTGTCAGCCTACTTCGAGAAATGCTCAACCGTGGGCATTCCGCGGATACTCTGGTTTACGACATCGTAATCGCAGGTTTCATCGCGCTCAATGACATGGAAAAGGCTATCGAGCTATTCGATGAGCTCCGAGAGCGGTGTCAAGTCTACGATGGGGTTGTTCATGCCACTTTGATGAAGGGATACTGGAAGCTTGGGATGGACAAGGAAGCTATGGAGTGCTACCAGTCGTTGCTGGACCGCCAGTTTAGGATGCATCCTGCTACCTGTAATGTTCTCTTAGAGACGCTTCTCATGCATGAGAAGGTCACAGAAGCCGAACAACTCTTCGATCAAATGCTGGATGAACACAAGCCCCCTGTTTTTATGGGAATAAATGCAGAAAGTTACAGTATAATGATAAACCATTGCTTTAACAAAGGGAAGTTTGCCGAGGCCATTGAAACTTTCAACACTACGGGTTTGAAACCCCTGCCGAAGGATCTAGGACGCTACAATCACATCATTGGGAAGCTCTGCGAGAATGGAATGTTACAAGATGCAGTAAAGCTGTTCGAGGAAATGCTGAGCCAGTCCGTTGAACCTGATGCTGCCACATATGGCTTCATCGTCGATGCATACTTTAGAGATTGTAGGTTTGAGGATGCTATGGTGTTTTTTGACAAGTTAGTGAATGGTGGAGATGGTTCATTAAAGGCTGCTCTGGAAATATGCAACAAAATGGTTAATGAATTGGTGAAGGCAGGATGTTTGGTTCAGGCTTTGGAGGTTGTTAGGAAGATGGGGGTGAGTGGTACAAGGCCGAGCATGGCGACCTATGAGGTTTTGATCACTGGGTTATGCAAAGAAGGGGACTTTGACAGTGTTCTGGCTTTGTTTGAAGAGATGGCGAAGTGTGGTATTCTTGTGAGTATTGAACTCCAATCGTTTGTATCTCAGAGTTTTGAGAAGGCAGGCCGCAGTTCAGATATTGAATTGCTCCTTGCTTCTTGTGCTGCTGCTGCTCCTCGAGCTATTTCTGCTCAGTGCGTGGAGGGTAAAGTTGTTCCTAGACCCACCTCCTCCCAGCAGGTTGTTGGTGGCATTTTTGCTCCTTCGGTTAACTTACAGGCAGCAGCTTGATGATTTCCTATTTTTCTTCTTTTTGTTCTATCTTTCCTTGAAAAATTAGGCACGCCATGATTTTGAATGTTAATAGGAAATTTATTCAGGGGAAATTTTTTTCTTAAAATTTGTGTTTAACATTGCATTACTGCAGAATAATATTTATTATATTTGCTCGTCTCTAAGTGTTAAAACCTGCTGTGCAGTACATTCTTCAGTTCTTCAGAGGAACCTCTATTATTTGCGGTTAATTCTGTAGATCTTTTTGTATGTTTTATATCCCCAACTATGTATTCTATTTTAAATGATTAGGATTGAATTTATCAAAATCACTTGGATGGAATATTTAATTTTAATTATGTAGAATGGAATGAATCAAATGTCCCCGTAAAGGATAAGCGTACATATCAACTGGCATCTTATCACGCATTAGCTTTTAGAGGGTCATTTAGTTATCTTCTCAGGTCGGTCATCCGAAGAATAAACTTTTAAGAAAGACATAGAATGACCATGAAGCCCTTATAATGAGAAAAAAACATACACTACAATGCAAAGCCTTAAAATAAACAGCATAATCATAATCAGTATTACTTAAGGTTGTTAAATTATACTACATTATGGATTTTACATGCCTCCCCAACTTCTATGAGGGTGATGATCTAAACCTTCCTCAATTTCATCTTTAACCATTATGGTCACCCCGCATGCCGCATTTATCTTACACCATTTCCCACTTACAGATGGAACGCCATGCTAACTGTCTTCAGCCATCCATTGTGACATCTTCATCTCTGGAGGATGAACATAATTATCCAAATCACCTTCATGGCCTTCATGTATCACCTCCATAGTCTGTGTTGTGTCTATCCAAAAGAAAAGAATTGAGTTTCCTCATTCACTTGTCTTTTCCATATTGCTTTGCCCGCTGACTTTATAATTGTTTTGTCTCTGTGACCAAATGGAGGACCATATAATTACCCATCAGTCATTGCTATAGCTCTAGCTATCTTTGATGTCACCTATCCTACTATAACTGTTGTCGCATCTTCTGTTGTTATCTTTATGCTGTATTTGCCACCGCTGTTCTCATCTCTGCCGCTACCCCTTGTGTTACAATTCGTAGCCACCAACCCCTGCCCTACCTCCAGATGCGTGTAATATTTTTGTATTACACTTATTTTAAAATAATTTAAAATATTTAAATTTGCTATAACTAAATTCTTATGAGAATATTTAATAGTTTTTTTTGATTTTATATCTGGGTGAAAAAGTTATATATTGGATGCCTTTTAATTACAATGTTCATGATGGGGTTGAAGCTCTTGAATGTACTTTGAAATAAGTATTATAGAGAAATAATCTATAATGCATCCATATCAAATCATATAGTATGATCAGATCAAGGCAACATGAATCTCCACACAAGGATATGAAACACGACAAATGAGATGGGATCGTAGCTTAGATGTGTCAGAGCCGCCTGGGAGAGGCAAATTAAATCATTAAGATAGTTGACACTCAAAACCCGAAGGTCTTCACAAAATACTAATGGGTCGTTCGACCATATGATGAGCTGATTGACCTCAAGGCTGAACAAAGTACATCTACAGGACCAGTCAAGCGAAATATATTTATCGAGCGAGAAAAAACCGACCAAGGAATTGTGATAGGAACACTAGTGAAGCCAGACGAGAAGACCGCATGCCATCATCACCTGGTTCGTTTGACTAAGAGACGAACGAATGGGAGCAAATCGAGCAAGTGAGGGGTTACCCATCAGTGAAAAGTTCATTTGTATAATATATCATGTAAATTATTTTAGTACCCTTGAGTTCTTTTGTATAAGAATAGGGCATGAAAGTAATTGTATATATATGTTACCTCGCATACCTATAAATAGGGAGCCCTTTCACGAAGAAAAACTTTAGACCTTATTTCTACCGTTCATTCCTTCTTTGACTCATCTTACATGCTTTATTCCTTGGGGATGACTCCGGACATTTTAGGATTCAACACCGTAAAAGGTGTATTGAGCGTAGGGGTGTAAACGAGTCGAGCACGAGCGAGCCCAGGCTTAGCTCGTGTTCGGCTCGTTTATATTTCGAGCTCGAAAAGTGTGTTCGTGTTCGGCTCGTTAAGCAAACGAGCCGAACACGAGCTATTCACGAACAAAGAATCGTTTTAACAACCCTAATCACGTAGCTATAAGATGTTAAGAATTGAGAATATTTAAAACATCATTTGAATCTAATTTAATACTTTAATATTTTTAATTGATTATAAAT
>NEWO01000109.1:1100538-1119148 GCA_003013225.1 Phalaenopsis aphrodite | reverse complement strand
ACCTACGGCAAGACCGGCAAGATGACAGTTTCTTGTGTTCGAGTGGCGGTTTTTGACGGTTTTTGGGCGGGAATAGTCTTTTTAAACTAAAAAATTTGAATTCTAATTCATATTTTCCCTCCAAACATGAAGTGAAACTCTACCAATTCCATTCCTATGGCATCCAATTCCCCTGATAATCCCAGAATGCAAGTTTTCAATCGGCATAAGTTTATTAGTGCGGAAGCGCACCGAACCTTCAACAAGTTGCTGACGAAGAAAAGATTAATCAAAGAACGAGGATTCGTGAATCACGGATTAAATAATCCCACGATGGATATTGAAGAAACGATAGTGCGGCAAAGATGAGAAGTGCTGTGCTACACTACTGTCGCTGTGGTGGTTCCAGTGGTAAAAGAATTTTATGCAAATTTACATGGAATCAACCAAGGAGTTGTTTATGTGCGAGAAAGATGGATCACTTTCAATCCTGTACGGATCAACAAATTATATATGATAGAAAATGTTCCTGTCTGCCACTATTCCAATTTTGTCCCAACGAGAAACCAGATGACTGAGATTTACCATTATTTAACGGACAAAACTGACGATCGGGAAACAAGAGAAAACAGGTATGATAGTTTTTCTGCAACTCCTGAATCCCGTTTCTAAATATTGGCACTTTTTCATTTCTGCGAAACTGTTGCCGACAGTGAAGATCGGTAAAGTTTCTAAAGAAAGTGCCATTTTGAATTACTGCATCCAAAGGGGACTGCCGATCGACATTGGATCTATAATTGTGAAGTCGGTTTTGGGTCTAATCTTTCACGGATCAACTTATGGCGTTGGACACCCCTTCACAATTTTCTCACTTTGCAGTCAGTTCCAAGTGTCCTATGAGAATTGGGAAAAGGTACTACTGCCTTGGAAGCCTTTAGATCCAACTAATAGATTCCCATCATTTGAAGATGAAAATGACATGACAATGATAGTTGATCAATCATCTCAGAATTCACTGCCAGTTCAACCCTTAGTCCCTGATAAGTCTTTGGTGATCCTGCACCGAATCAAGAAGTTGGAAAAGGAGGCACAAAATGTCATGAATGCAATTAATAATATCTATGATTTCTTCGATCATATGGGCTGGAGGATGAAGGAACATTTCCAACATTCTGGACATTTAAAAGATAGTTTGATACGACTGATGAGAAGGATGAAATTAATTGAGGAGGATTCTACTGAAGAATTTCCATTCCGACCCTTCTACAACCTCTTCGTTTATGTGCAATCAATGAGCGATCTCAGAGGAGAATCGAGTACCGAGTCTGAGGATTAGTAGATTTATATTACAACCTTAATGTCTATTTATGTATTTTGATTTGAACTTTGTATTTGTTTTGCTTTAGAATTATGCTTATAGATCTCTGTATAGTTGAGACTAAGCAGAGGATGCTTTATTTTTAGCATTTTGAGTATTGTGGCTTGGATTGTGACGCTTAATTAATGTATTGAGGTTGAGAAAATACCAAACTTAGGTGTTTTATGTAACGTATATTGTACCCCTTAGAATTTATATATAAATGTGATGTTTTGTGTTATGAAAGTTTATATGTGCTAAGTACATCATTGAGTTATTTAAAATTATGTCTATAATGATTAAATGGATGTCGTTTAGGCTTGGAATTGATCGAAATCGCAAAAATATGGAATTTGGACAAAATCAATAGAGCCCGCCGACGGCGCCCTCGACGCCGCCCTCGACGCTGCCGACGACAGCATTTTCCTGAGACTTAGGATTTAAAATCCAATTAAGCGCGCCGACGACGAGCTCATGAAAATCACCTTAAACCACAATTTTGATCAGTCAACCACCACTATTCGTCATCCCCTTCATCCTAAAAACGCCATTTTTCGACTTAGGGCTTGAAAGATCTTGGATTGGGAGGCAATTTCAAGGCTTGTAGACACCGGATTTGATCATCTCTAGGTAAGAGCTTCACTCCAAGCTAAAAATATTTGATTTTTACCATGAATTTCTCCCACATTGAGGAGATCCGAAAAATTTGGGAATGTGAATAAAATTTGGGAAGAAATTCATGGATCTTATTGTTAAACTCTTAGAATTACTATTGGAAGCCATGATTTACATATTTGATGTAATTTTTGGAAATTTTCTATAATTTGATTAGATTAAAATGGCTCCACGACAAAAGAGAAGAGTTCAGTTCAACGAGTCTCGCTTCGTCAATGCGATGACTCAAACAAAATTTACTTCCATATTTAAAGGAAAGAAGTGCATACAAGATCGAGTTTTTGAAAGTCTGAGAGGAGAAATCAAACAAGTTATTGCCGAGCGAAGGTGCAAAAACTTTTGTTACACCACCAGTAAAGCTGATGCAAATGTTTTGAATGAGTTCTATGCAAATGTGATTTATTCTGATAACGAAATCGTTCAAGTGCGTGAATTCCCTGTTGAGTTTACTGCCGCCCGCATCAACACTTTTTATGAAGTCCCAGACTCTTATAACTGCCACTACGAATCCTTTAGTATGATTGAAGGCCCCCTCAATGATGTGATAAACTTTCTCACTGATGGGAAAGGAAAATGGAAGTTAAAACATCGAGAACGGGTAAATTTTTCTGCTTCCATGCTGAATGCCACCTCTAAGGCGTGACACTATTTCATTTCTTCTACTCTGTTACCGACCTATCACTATAGTGAGGTAACTAGAGATAGAGCGATTCTGAATTTCTGCATTCAAAATAGTAGAACTATAAATGTGGTGAGAATAATTCTTAAGAACATATTGACTACAGCGAGGAGTGAGATTAGTGGAGGTCTTGGATATCCTGGACTTATTTATGTAATTTGCAAACTTTCTGGAGTAGAATTTGGAAATGAAAAATGGGATTATCCTATGAAACCCATTAGTAAGACTAATCTAAATACTTATGAATCCCATAAGAAATGGAGATCTGGGAGTAGAAGTGAAGAACCTTCTATTAGTAGAAATGTCCCCTCTACAAGTTATGACATTCCACCTTCTAGTTCCCCTACCCTCTCTGATTTGATGAATGAGTTGACCTTGCAGCGGAAGAGCATAGAATTGATAAGTGAAAAGATTAGAGGTTTAGAACGCCGACATGATTATGATAGTGAGTACCTGCAGAGGCATTCAAATTTTGAGGTAGCTTATTATGAAGCTCAGGCCCAACACTACAGAGGTGAGCCTGATGTTACGTTTCCTGAGTGCCCCTGATATACTCAGTATCAACTCAATCCACCCGCTGATCAAGGAGATGAAGATATAGCTTGGGATTTTGATATTGAATGAAATTGATGTACTTATATTTATATTGTTATTTCTGTGATCTTTTGTAATAGAAATGGATGTTTGAGTATTTGGACTTTCATTTTTATTATTCCGTGTATTTGAATGATTTCAATTTTTATTATAAAGTTAGTGTTATAGTTAAATATGCCTATGTAGTTTAATAGATGTTGAGTAGTATTGTGGATTGTAATGTAATGTGATTTTTATTTCGCATTTTAGTTTCAATTGTTTAGTATTGTGATTGTTTTAGGAAATGTTGTGCTTATTTAATGTTTCAGTTTTATACTTATTTCAAAATGTCATTACCCAAAAATTCTTCTAATGATTTATATGTGTAGAAAGCTCCTAATATTACAGACCAGGTGAAGTAAAAATTTGAGAAGACCTGCAGAAATTTCAGAGTGATAAAAATACCTACAATACTGAGGTATGATTTATAAATATAGTTTTTCTTTCCACCTGTATTATTTCATATTTAAAAATTTAAGTTTGGGGGAGGGAAGAAAAAGATTACTAAGGTCACTTAAGAAAACTCTTGATTTAGATAAGGAAATATTGTCTTCAAGAATTTCAAAAGATAAGACTTTTCAAAGATCAGACCAAGAAGTGTTAAATGGTAAAGACTCAAGTTTGGAACATTTATTATGGAATCCGAAGGAAGAAAACTAAAATTTGTGACATATATTAAGGAGAACCTCGATGACTTCCCAAGCTATCTAATGGTTTGACTTCAAATTCAAGAGAGAAAGTATCAAGTGTTTCATCCAACCGATATTATTATTTAAGGCTTACATTTGTATGACACAATCATACAAATAGTTTGGAAGATAGGAGGGTTTTTATGTCGTCACGAACGAAAACTTTGAAATCTTAAAGGGAATTAGGGCTTAATTTGCACAACATGATTGTGAAAACGCCTTAAGATAAGGTGAGGATTTATGTTGCAATAGGCAAACAACCTCAAAATCATATGGCGTGTTGTTTAATTCTAAGGAGAGTTTTGCTGTTGTAGAACCACTTTTTGTTCTAGAAGGCTGCCTTGACTAAGTAGAAGTCCTAAATTCTAAAGGTTTAAGGGTTTAAATGACAAGTTTCAATTCAATCATTATGGGGGGGGTGTTAAAATTGAACAGAGATACACCGATTAGGATCCCACGATTTGTTTGTTCTAATACCGCTATTTTCTTTTGAATTAACTTAGCTTAAACAAGTTGTTAAACTCATTTAAACTGGCGAGATCTCATTAGAAACCAATGGGTTACCTCATTTAAACTAGGGAGATGTCATTTGATATCTTTTTCCGGCATTAAAGTCTGAGTATAATCCTTTCTCTGTGACTCGTCTCTATTGCAGAAGTAACTTTCATTCATTCAACGGTAATCTGTATAATATCAGGCTGATTTCCCTTTGACAAAGACATATGCTGTGACTGTGATTGTCCATGCATTGTAGCCATGGAGGCCATGGTGGCAGATATCTCCTCCATTCTTTTCTCCCTCTGGTTGATCTGCTCTTATCTACGCAGATCATCTGTGGTGTTCCCCTCAATAGGTGGCTAGGCTTCAGGCGTAAATGTAGCAGCTCTAGTCTCAATGACATTAATTTCTATGAACTCCTTATTGAGATAATCCGTAAAATCAAAATCTTCATCATCATCATCAACATCCACTCCTCGCTCTTTTCTAACTCTGAAATTTTAGCTTGGAGTGTTTCCAATTTATCCTTGATTGCTTTCTCTTGAATCAACTTAAGATTTGCAAATCCTTCTCAAGCATTGTTTTGCTCAAAAATTGACTCTGTAACAACGGTGGTAACAACATATGGTATATCAGACCTACACCTCATTCCCCGGGACTGATCTATGGGCTCATCAAAATGTACAGTACAACACCCTTGGGTCCCACACTTTTTCTTTTGATCTTCGTGCCTTAAGACGGGGTGTCCCGGCAGAGGCATCAGTGCATCAAATAGAAGCATACTCCGCATGGTGCGGACCAAGTACACCAATAAATGGTCTTTTTCCTTTATCCCCTTCGAGAAACTAGTACAAGTGATAGTGGGTGATATTTTCGAACCCAGTCATGACTTAACCGGTCGACATCCCACATATTTTGGAGTAACAGTGGTAGAATTTAGGATGGTGGAAACAGTACTAACTTGGTTTCCAAGATGAAATCTGGCTGGAACACGGGCTGAGGGTACTTTTGTTAATTTATGGAACTGATGAATAGGTCTGATGTTCTTTAAAATCTCATTTTTCATCCATGGAGAAACTGCGCAGCCTACTTGCTTGAGTAGCTCAAAAACTGAACATCTTTCCTTAGTAGCCAAACTTTCAAATATAGTACATACTCTGATGATAAGAGTGGGCTTCTCCCTTTCCCTACCATGATCCTGTGGAAACTAGAAAGCATCAACAATCTTATGGAGACTCTCATCTCCTGTAGAATCTGACAAGGGATGAAACCTACTCCCTCAAAGGAGAGGAGAGGTCTCAATCATCCTGAGTTCCTCTTACTGAGGAATATCTTTATCAGATATTATCTCAGTAACCTTGGCCCTAGCGGCCCTAAAGAATTTGTAGTTACAATTCCTTTTTTGTGACTTGGTCAGTCTCTTGACTCTTGAGCTGGAACCAACCTCAAACACTTATAGCAGAGAAGTAAGCACATCATCTGAATCTCCATCAATCAAAACTTCTTTCCCTTCAGTGGACGATGTGGTGGGTACAATAACAGTGAATTTGGTGGCAATAGGTGTAATGACTCTCCTTGACACGGGAGCGGCATATCTGGTAGGCACGAGAACAACAGACTTAACGAGTGTCAGGGTGGTAGCAATCTTTACCCTCTTGTAAGAAGAGAAGTCCTGACAACAATTCAAATCAAATTCAATGGATGGCTCCTGGACATCCGGGGTGGTAAATTTCATGACGACAAATGGAGCGTTGTCGAGCACGACCTTGAACTCGTCGAATTTGGATCCAAACTTGATCATTGGAGCAATGTTATGAGCGTCACGACTGATAGAACTAAAATATATTGTGTTTTTATACACATTTTTATACCTATTTATGAGGTATTGTGCTTTAATGAAAGTTATTTTTGTGTCTTTTTCTTGTAGGTACAATCAAATGGATGGAAAATGCTAAAAGGAGTGAAAAAGGGTCAAATGTGGAGCAAAAATGAAGAAATGTGCAAAATGAACTAGGGCGCCTAAGCACCCAGATCCACGCCTAGCACCAGTGGCTCCATGTCTAAGCGCCAGGTACCCGGCGCTTCAGCGCCAAAGTTAGTTATTTGAAGAAATATTAATTGGAGCGGAATTATGATAAGGTGTTTGAAGCAACCCTTGATAAAAATGTGGGAAATAACCCATGGACACGAAAATTCATTCAATTAATTAATGAGGAGATAACTTCAAAAAGATTCATTGAATGGAGACACCTTTTTGAAGAAGCCCAAAGAAACCCCTTGGATTTTTATAAGAAAATACTTAGATTTTTCAGGAGAGGAGGCCAGCAACCACCCACCAAAAGTTCACATATACGCCACCACCGCCCATCACTGCCGCTTCCGACCACTTTATTTTATTTTATTTTATTTTGAGTGTTAGTTTGTATTGTGAGAGAAGGAAGAGATTTCAAGGGAACTTCAAGACATTGGTGGGGATAATTTGAGATTAGTGTTTATCTTTGTGACTACACTTAGTTTTTAATTTAGATTTCTTGTTTGTGTGCATGATTTCTACTTAAAAACTCTTATATGGCTATATTTTCTCCATGAATTCTGAGTAGTTTTCTTTATCTTTTTCTTTAAAATGATAAGTGATTAAATGTTTAAAGTAAGTTTGTGTGAAGTATTAGACTTCAATGTTGAAAGAAGTTGTAATGATTCAAGACCTTACACTTCATTTACTTCTTCATTTGACCAATTAAGATGTTAATATCTATTTTGAGAACATGTAAGATCAAAGATGGTATTGTCTCAGTCAATAAATAGTTAGAATCACATATTAATTTCATGAATGAGAATGTAATTCGTGGGGTTGAGTGTAAATAAATAGGAAATATATTTTAAAGGGTGTAAAATTAGAGGACTTTAGAGTGACAAGCTAAAGCCTCCAATTTGATTTATAGTTTTAGGTTTTGAAACGAGAAGTTAGCCCCCAAGTCGAGGGAGAAGAGGGAACTTTAGAGTGAGAGCTAGTATATTTCTTGCCTAGCCGGTCTTTAAGACTATTCAAACTATAGATTAACCAATGTTCTTTATAGCATCTATAGTAAGGGCAGAGAATATTATTGCTCCTATTTGGCACAACACATTTAATATTCTTCCACAACTAAATTTCTATATTTATCACTGATTCATGATATGGAAAAAAATATTTTACTTATATTGCCTTCATCTTGCAATTATTTTAGTTAAGTTAATTAGTTGTTTACTTTATTTTCAATTAAACAAAAATTACAAAAAGAGTCAAACTTTTATTCCTAATTTAGCATCTTAAGTTTGAGTAAGAATATAAATTGCTAAGTATTTTGTCATCTAAAACTTATCCTTCCCATGAGTTTGATATTCACAACTTAATGAGAAAAGTTCTATATTAATTGATAATCATACGTATACTTGCATAGTATCCCATATTGAAATATTTTAAGTGCATTCTTATTTGTTTCATAGTGAAAATTTACCTAACCTTTGCTTTGGATCAAGTTTTTGGCAGTCATTATAAATTAAGAACATCTATTAAGGAAATTAATCTTATACATCGTACTTTACTTCTATAATTATAGAAAGTCGGGATCAAGTTTTTAGCGCCGTTGTCGAAGAAGGAAGGAAAATAATTATTCTAATTTGTAAAAATTTTCAAAAAGAAGTTTTTGGATAACAAAATTTTTAGTAAGTCTTATTTAAATTTTAAGAGTTATTTTAGGAATATTTTACTGTTGTTTTTATATAAAGTTTTTGTTTGTGTGTTTTTATTTTATTTTATTTTATAGTAATGTATGTGTAGTTCAGGTTCTGCAGAATTTGTGACATACGATTCTGAATTAGAAAGAACTATTAGAAAAATTAAAAATTACTAAAAAAAATTCAAGAAATGACAAATCAAAATAATCAAAATGTTGAAGGGTTTAGACCAATAAGAGATTATGCTAACCTTATAGTGGATGTACTTCATTGTAGTATTTAAAAACCTAATGTAATGGCTAATTCACTTGAGCTTAAACCCACTATTATCCAAATGGTATCAAATAATGATTTTGGGAGAGCTCCAATTGAAGATCCAAATTTACATCTTGCTAATTTTCTAGAATTGTGTGCTACATTTAAATATGATGGTGTATCAGATGATGCTATAAGACTTAAATTATTCCCTTTTCCACTGAGGGATAAGACTAAGATATGGTTACATTTGTTATCACCTGGATCTATTAGAACTTGGAGTGATTTAGCACAGAAATTCCTTGCTAAATACTTTCCACCATCAAATATTGCAAAACTTAGAAGTGATATTACATATTTTAGTCAGTTTGAAGGGGAATCTATTTATGAGGCATGTGAAAGATTTAAAGAACTCTTAAGAAAGTGTCCACACCATGCTATACTAGATTGGTTAATAATTTTAAATTTTTATAATGGATTAGTTGGATCTCTTAGATCTATTATCGATGCCGCTGGTGGTAGTTCATTGATGTCAAAACTATTTAATGATGCTTATGTTTTAATAAAAGAGATGGCTACTAATAGTTTTTAATGGCCTTCAGAGAGGGTAAATCTTAAGAAAGTAGCCAATGTTCATGAAACTGATGTTTTTACCATGTTAGCAAATCAAGTTGCTGCAATTTCAAGGAAGTTAGACCAATTTGGAATGAATTTTTCTCAACCAATTTCCATGATTGAAGAGAATTCATTAGGCCAAATGGTAGATTCTCAAGCATTATTAGAAACTTTGAATGTCATAAATAACAAGCAGAATAATCCATATTCAAATTATTATAATCCATATTGGAAGAACCATCCCAACTTTATATGGAATAATACTATGGGTAGTAATAATCAACAATGAGGGAACAATCACGTAAACTTATTGGAAAACTAAAACAATCAAAGGAATTATAATTATAGACCTACTTATCCTCCAATTTTTAATAGTAATTCACAATTTAAGGAGAAGAAGTTGTCTATAGAAGAAGTGATGTTACAAATGAGAAATCAGTTACAAAATCAAGGAGCTACAATTAGAAATATTGAGAGTCAACTCGGACAAATAGAAAATTCTTGAAGTAATATATCCCAAGGAACACTTCCTAGTAATACAGAGATAAATCCAATATACCAGAATAAAGAGCAAGTAAAAGTCGTTCAACTTAAAAGTGGAAGAGAATTAGAATGTTGAGTTCAAAAAGAGGCTGAAGTAGAGAGAGAAGAGATTGAAGAACAACAAGAGGATGCTTTGAAAGGTTTAGAGAGAGCTATTTACCCATTTAAAGTTGATTTATAAAGATCACCACCTCCATTTCCTCAGAGGCTTCGATAATAAAGGTTGGATAAGCAATGCTTAAATTTTATGGAAAATTTTAAGAAGCTTACAATTAACATTCCATTTGTTGAAGCCTTAGAACAAATGCCAAGCTATGTGAAGTTTATGAAGGATGTTCTTAATATAAAAATAAAGTTTGAAGATAATGAGACCGTTACACTTTGTGAGGAGTGCAGTGCTATAATTCAAAAGAAAACTTCCTGAAAATCTTAAAGATCCTGGTAGCTTTACAATTTTATGTGCAATAGGAGACAAATTTTATGGGAAAGCTGTATGTGATTTACGAGCAAGCATCAACCTTATGCAATTATCAATTTTTAAAAGATTGGGATTATAATAAATAACCCTTACTAATGTAACTCTGTGGTTAGTAGATATATCAATAACTTATCCTAAAGGAGTCATAGAAGACGTCCTAGTGAAAGTGGATTAATTTATCTTTTCTATTGATTTCATTGTGCTAGATATGGAGGAAGATAAAGAGATACCTATAATATTTGGGATACCTTTCCTAACCACTCGAAGAGCAATGATAGATGTGCAAAACGGAGAAAAAATTATGTGCATCAATGATCAAACAATTACATTTAATATTTCCAAATTAATGAAGTAACCTCCAAAAGGTAAAGATGATGAATGCTATAGAATGGATGTGATGAGATATTTAAGTGAATGTTATTTTAAAACAACTTATGAAGATAAATCTGAGATGAAAGAGTTGGAACAAGAGTAAGAAGAGGAAATAGATCCACATGAAGATTTATATATGGAAGATTTCAATTGTATTCGAGAAATTTTTGAAGTTTTGGGCACGACAGAAAAAGATATATCTTTTTGTCCAACGTTTGAAAAACCCCTTGAACTTGAGTTGAAGTTGCTTCCTGAACATTTGAAATATGCATTTTTAGGTGATTCCTCTACATTAGCTTTTATAATTTCCTAGAAATTAACTACTGAAGAAGAAGATAGTTTGATGAAAATTTTAAAGAATTATAAGAAAGCCTTTGGATGGACAATTGCTGATATAAAAGGAATTAGTCCTTCAATTTGTATGCATAGAATTCATATGAAAGAGAATTGCAAACCCAGGGCTGATCCTCAAAGGATATTGAATCCTATTATGATTAAAGTTGTTAAGAAAGAAATTTAAAGTGGTTAGATGCTGGAATTATCTACCCTATTTCAGATAGTGCATGGGTTAGTCCAATTCATTGTGTTCCTAAGAAAGGAGGAGTAATTATGACTTTAAATGAACATAATGAGTTAATACTAACAAGACAAGTTACCAGATGGTGAACATGCATTGATTATAGAAAACTAAATTTCACCATAAGGAAAGATCATTTCCCACTATCGTTTCTAGATCAGATGCTGGATAGACTAGCTGGGCATAAATACTTTTGTTTTCTGGATTGATATACTGGTTATCATCAAACACAAATTGCTTTTGAAGATCAAGAGAAAACAACTTTTACCAGTCCTTATGATACATTTTCTTTTAGAAGAATACCCTTCGGTTTTTGTAATGCAGTTGCTACATTTCAAAGATGTATGATGGCTATTTTTTGTGATTTAATTGAAAAAAAAATTGGGAATTTTATGGATGATTTTTCAGTGTTTGGAACTTCATTTGACTCATGTATAGAATATTTATCAAAAGTTCTTAGGCACTGTTAAGAAACAAATATAACCCTTAATTAGGAAAAATATCAATTTATGGTAGCAGGATTAATAGTTTTGGGACATAAAATTTTAGTAAATGATATGGAAGTAGACCCTGCAAAAATTCAAGTGATCACTAATTTTCCTTACCCAACAAGTGTAAAGGAGATTAGGAGTTTTTTAGGATATGTTGGATTCTACAGGCGATATATTAAATACTTTTTCAAAAATTTCTAAGCCTTTGTGTCATTTACTTGAAAAAGATGTAATTTTTAATTTTGATGATGAGAGCATAAAAGCTATTGAATTATTAAAAGAAAAATTAGTCACTGCACCAATAATTATTGCACCAGATTGGGAAAAATCTTTTGAATTAATGTGTGATGCTAGTGATTATGTTATTAGAGCTATTTTAGGACAAAAACATGAAAAAATTTTCAAAGTTATCTGCTATGCTAGTATAACTCTTAATGAAACTCAAATTAATTATACAACAACTGAGAGGGAGTTGTTAGCTGTAGTATATGCTTTTGATAAAATTAGATCATACTTTATTGGAACTAAACGTATTGTGCATACAGACCATTTTGCTATCAAATATTTAATGAAAAAGAAGGATGCAAAACCTAGATTGCTACGATGGATTCTTCTTTTGCAAGAATTTGACTTTGAAATAATAGATAGGAAGGGAGCTGAGAATCAAATTGACGATCATCTGTCCCGGCTTGAACTAGAAAAACCACTCTATTTTTAAAAAGAGATTAATGAACATTTCTGAGATGAAAATTTTTTCAATATTAATGAGTGGTGTGTCCCATGATATGCAGACATTGTGAACTTCATTATTAGTGATATTATACCCTATGGAATGACATACCAACAAAGGAGGAAATTTTTATTTGAAGCTAAGACTTATTTTTGGGATGACCCATTTTTATATAAATAAGAAAATGATCTTATTATTTGAAGATGTGTGCCTTTAGAAGAAACTTATGAAATTATCCAAAAATATCATAATTCTGATTTTGGGGGATATTTTGGTGTTGATAAAACAACAAACAAAATTTTACAATCTGGATTTTATTGGCCTATAGCCTTTAATGATGTTAAAGCTTATATCAAAGTGTGTGATCAATGTCAACGAGTAGGCAATATTTCTCGGAGGAATGAGATGCCCCTTAATATTGTGTTAGAAGTTAAGATATTTGATGTTTGGGGATTAGATTTCATGGGACCATTTATACCATCTTTCAAAAATTTATATATATTATTAGTAATAGATTATGTATCCAAATGGATAGAAGTTGTTGCTTTACCTCGATGTGATTCTCAAAGTGTTACAAAGTTCTTAAGAAAAAATATATTTTTTAGATTTGGGATGCTGAGAGTGATCATAACTAATGAGGGAAGTCATTTCAGAAATGCAATAATGGAGAAATTATTAAAGAAATATCATATTAACCATAGAATTGCTACTGCTTATCATCCTCATACAAGTGGTTTAACTGAATTATCTAATCATGAAATTAAAAAAACATTGGAAAAATCTATAAATCCAACTAAAATGGATTGGTCAGCTAAACTTGACTATGCTTTGCTAGCTTATAGGACTGCATACAAAACTTTTATAGGAATGTCCCCATACAGGCTAATATTTTGGAAAGTGTGTCACTTACCAGTTGAACTTGAGCATAAAGCATATTAGGCGATTAAGGAATTTAATTATAATTTAAAAGATGCTGGTGAGAAGAGATTATTAAAATTAAATGAGCTTGAAGAGATAAGGAATGAATCTTACGAAAGTCCTAAGATTTACAAAGAAAAGATGAAGATGTGGCATGATCGAAGGATTATGACTAAGAATTTTCAACAAGGGCAATAAGTTTTTCTATATAATGAAAGGTTAAGATTATTTCCAGGCAAACTTAAGTCTAGGTGGATGGTTTTTTTGTAATGAAAGCTTATCCTTATAGAGTTGTGGATATTAAAGATCCTAAGACTGATAAAATATTTAAAGTTAATGAACATAGGCTGAAACCCTACTTTTTAGGCGACCAACTTCAATGAAATGATTTTTTTATGTTGGGTTAACTAGAATAAGCACTAGTTATGTCGGGCTGACAACGTAAAACCAAACGCTCTGTGGGAGACACCCCATAGTTATCTCTGTATTTGTTTTTATTGTTATGTTGTTGTGGGTGATTTAGAAAATTATGGTAGTATTTTGATTATATATTAAGTTGGTGATAATTTTAAGACCATAAAAGATGGCTTAGACATGCAGAACAAATTTTTGAACATTAAGTTGACCTGTGCTAAATTGAGCACTAGTGCTTAAGTGCCAAGATCGGCGCTTAAGCGCGATAATTAAAAAACATGTTGAATTTCAGTTTCTAGAAGTTCTAATTGCAAATTGGTTGGCTTGAACATGTAAGAGCAGTTTTAAGACGTGCCAAAGAGGTTTAGGAAGGATTTAAAGCTTATAAATAGAGGGGATATAAGGAGAAATTTCACCACACCTTCATTTTACCCTGTATTCAAGTTAAATTGAGAGTTGTGAAAAATGTCTTCTTGGGAAAATGATTTGAAGAAGAAGGAGGAAGTAATGAGAAAGAATTTTATTAGTCAGAGTACACAAGAGATGTATAACGATTTTCTAGCTGTTAGTATGAAAGGAATAACGGAGAAGATCACTAAAATTAAGGCTAACACGACTTTAATTGAAGCAAATGTGATGGAAGTTAACGCACATCTGGGTCATATGGGATGGAAACTAAAGATGCATTTTAGCCATACCAGTTTTATAGAAGAAGCAGATAAGGCTATGTATTTGAAGAACAAGTGGATTGAAGAAGATTCAATTAGAGTTATTAATCATCGTCCGTTCTTTCAGATATACATACCAAATGCTGAAGGAGAGACTAATCGTAGGCCATAATGGTTCCATTGACTAGAGAATGGAATTAAGTTTGTAGTTAAGTTCTTTGTTTAGTGTTTGAGTGCTTAATGTTGTTTGTTAATGTTAAGAGTGTTTTAAAGTGTTTAAATGTGTTAAGTTTGTTTAGAGTATGTGTTAGGATTTTCCTCATCCAAGACTATTTGGATTGAGAATTTATGTATTCAAAAATGTTTATAATCGTTTGTGAATGAATATAAGTATTTTGTTTGTGAAAAATTTTGTGTTTTTAATGGTGAATCGAATTAGCTTAAGCTGGTGAAATTTTGAGTTATAAGAAAGTGAGAGGGAAGAAAATAGTATATAGAATGTTTTTGAGACCATAGAGGGTTAGTTGACTTAAGCTAGAGTGCATTTCACTTAAATGAAAAAAATTATAAATTGTGCACTGGCACCTAAGCACCAAGTTTCGTGCTTAAACACTGACTAGATCGATAGAGTGGCGCCTAAAAGTCAAATCATTCGCGTTTAAGCGTCGGTTCATGAAAATTGGTTTGCGAACAATTTTAAGTGAATTTTGGGTCTGACAATGTCCATTTTTTCCCCCAACTTCATCTTCTAACTTATGTTTTTCGCAATTTTTAGGCTAGGGCATTACCTATTTTGAAGATTTCTTGGTGTATTCAAGCCAAATTTGTTAGATATGATCTTCTTGAGGTAAGAGCTTCACTTCTATAAAATTTGTGATTTTCACCATATATTTTGAGCACATTCATAATCTACCTGAAAATCACTATTCATGGTGAAAATTTGGAGAAAAAATTGATGGAAAATGCATAGATTTGTTAGTTTAAGCTTTTAGGAGTTGAGTTTAGTGATTTGGAGATGATTGTGGAATTTATTTTAAATTTTATACAGTTTTTCAAAAATGGCACCAAGAATGAAGAGAAGCAAGGAAAAAGCTCCATTAGATTCGAGTAAATCTGTCAGTTTGAGAGCTAAGGATTGGTATAACGATGCACTGCATTTGAGGAAATTTATTCCTGAGCGATGCTTCAAAAGTTCACGGGGAGCCGTGGAGGAGTTGATTGTTAGCCGCTAGTGAGAGCGGTTATGTCATTTCTCTGCTGTCATCGTGATCTCTGTTGTATAAGAGTTCTATGCTAATATCTCAGAGGCTAATGAGGAAGGAGTCATAGTGAGGGGGAAGACAATATCATTTTCTCCTGAGGTAATTAATCAGTTTTACCATGTGCCTTTTAGTACTTCGTGTTTTTATGCAAACTATAGTCCTAATGAGGAGGAGTTAGGCAAGATTATATTATTTTTAACTAAGGGGAGAGGATTATAAAAAATTACAAATGAAAGAAGGGTAAGCTTTTCTACTTCAAAGTTGTATGTCATTAAACTTAGAGCATGAAGTCTGACGTTTTAAGTGGAGATGATAAAATGCTTAAACTTTATATTTGGAAAATCTACAATATTACTGGATTAGAAAGAAACTCATATTTTTATATTTCTTAATATTAAAAATTTCTAAACTTTAAGTTGGTCTCATTTACTAATATTTTTTTTGGATTAGACTACTATATTTCTACAACAAAATTTTATTAACTCCTAAAGAAACTCATATACATTATCTACTTATATTGGTTTTTAAAGATTGAAAGGTCACTTGAGAACAAGTAACATCTTATGTTTTGGGGATTTTGATACACTTAAAATATATAGTGTTTTTATACACATTTTTATAGCTATTTTTGAGATATTGCACTTTGATGAAAGGTATTTTTGTGTTTTTCTTGTAGGTACAATCAAATGGATGGAAAATGCTAAAAGGAGTGAAAAATGGTCAAATTTGGAGCTAAAATGAAGAAATGTGAAAAATAAAGTAGGGCGCCTAAGCACTCTGATCCGCGCCTACGCGTTAGTGGCTCCTCGCCTAAGTGTCAGGTACCCCGCGCTTAAGCGCCAAAGTTAGTTATTTGAAGAAATATTAATTGGAGCGGAATTTTGAAGAAGTGTTTGAAGGAACCCTTGATAAAAATGTGGGAAAATAACCCATGAACACAAAAATTCATTCAGTTGGCTTATGAGGAGATAACTTCTAGAAGATTCATTGAATAGAGACACATTTTTTAAGAGACACCAAGACACCCCTTGGATTTTTATAAGAAAAACTTAAATTTTCAAGGAAAGGAGGTCAGCAACCACCCACCAAAAGTTCACATATACGCTGCCACCGACCATCACCGCCACCGCCAGCCACCTTATTTTATTTTATTTTATTTTGACTATTAGTTTGTATTGTGAGAGAAGGAAGGGAGTTCAAAGGAACTTCAAGACATTGGTGGAGATAATTTAAGATAAGTGTTTATCTTTGTGACTACACTTGGGTTTTAATTTACATTTCTTGTTTGTGTGTATGATTTCTACTTTCAAACTCTTATGTGGTTGTATTTTCTCCATGAGTTCTGAGTAGTTTTCTTTATATTTTTTCTTAAAATGATAAGTGATTAAATGTTTAAAGGAAATTGTGTGAAGTAGTAGACTTCAATTTTATAAGAAGTTGTGATGATTCAAGACCATGCGCTTCATTTACTTCTTTATTTGATCAATTAAGATGTTAACATCTATTGTGAGAACATGTAAGATCCAAGACGGTGTTGTCTCAGTCAACAAATAGTTAGAATCACATATTGATTTCATGAGTGAGAATGTAATTCATGGGGTTGAGTGCAAATAAATAGGGAAATATATTTTAAAGGGTGTAGAATTAGTGGTCTTTAGAGTGACAAACTAAAGCCCCCAATTTGATTTATAGTTTTAAGTTTTGATACGAGATGTTAGCTCCTAGGTGGAGGGAGAAGAGAGGACTCTAGAGTGAGAGTTAGTACATTTCTTGCCTAGCTGGTCTTTAAGACTATTCAAACTATAGATTAACCAATGTTCTTTATAACATCTATAGTAAGGGAAAAGAATATTATTGCTCCTATTTGGAACAACACATTTAATATTCTTCCACAACTAAATTTCTATATTTATCACTGATTCATGATATGAAAAAAGATATTTTACTTATATTGCCTTCATCTTGCAATTATTTTAGCTAAGTTAATTAGTTGTTTACTTTATTTTTAATTAAACAAAAATTACAAAAAAATGAAACTTTTATTCCTAATTTAGCATCTTAAGTTTGAGTAAGAATATAAATTGCTAAGTATCTAAAACTTTTCCTTCCCATGGGTTCGATATTCAAAACTTAATAAAAAAAGTTCTATATTAATTGATAATGATATGTATACTTGCATAGTATCTAATTTTAAAATATTATAACTGCATTCTTATTTGCTTCATAGTGAAAAATTTACCTAGCCTTTGCTTTGGATCAAGTTTTTGGCAGTCGTTACAAATTAAGAACATATATTAAGGAAATTAATCGAATACATCGCATTTTACTTCTATAATTATAGAAATTTGGGATCAGCGGCTGTTAGGCAGGTTTCAAGCAAAGGTGAGAGTTGGGAACTCTATTATAGTAGCTTCAAAGAAAAAATTTTGAGGGTTGGTAATGGCCATCACCTTTTTATTTTAGTACGAAAACTAAAAATTAACAAAGGTCGTTCTGTGGACTAGGCGCGTCCTTTTTTATTTTTATTTTCAAATTTAGTATATATTTATTATTATATCATTAAAGAGTTTTGATTAAAAAATTAAAAAAAGGGCGAAGAGACGTAACAACTTGGCTTCATTCTTAAAATAGTAATCCAAACCTGGAAGATGCGAGGGAAACAATGAAGTTTAGCACCCAGTGCAGGACCAACTTCACAATGCACATTGCCCAGGTGAAACTCGTCCACCAACACTCCTATTGAGGGTCCAGCCCCACACAGACAGACAAAGTCCTAAAGGACACCTGAACCTTTTTGTTTAAAGGTGATTAAACAGACCGTCCTGGAATAAAAAAGAGTTGATCGTACTTACCCGAGAAAGAACTAGGTGAAGTATTCCAACAGAAGAGGGCTAATCTGGTTCATGGGAGACATGGACACATTATCGATGTATGAAGATAAAACTTTCTGGTCATAATGGAGAGTAGAGCTGATCCCCGGTGGAGTTGCCATAAATTGTTGGTCATTAAAGATAATTCAAGAATGTAGGATGTGGTTTTTTTTAATTATATATATATATA
>NEWO01000109.1:1051612-1083074 GCA_003013225.1 Phalaenopsis aphrodite | reverse complement strand
TATATATATATATATATATATATATATATATATATATATATATATATATATATATATATATATATATATATATATATATATATATATTGGGAAAGGAGCATCAGTAGGCTCCCTACATGCTAAAATAAAACTTGAGATTACAATTCAAGGAGATAAGCCAGGTTCCTCCAAAAAAGATAATATAAGAAAACCTATGAAAAAGGATCAACCTTTTGAGGAACCCTCTCCTACAAAGCAAAAACAAAGTATACCAAAATTATAGATATAAACCCCCAAAATAACTAACAGAAAAAGAAAATGAGGAGTACAATAACTGTAGAGGAGCAGTAGAAATCCAAATGAACTTTAAGATGTAGAACCCAACATTCAGGTCTATAATCTAAGGAAAGGTATTTGAAGTTTATCCCCCTTTAGTAACATATGGAGGGGGAGGGAAGGGGAAGTGGAGACCTCAACATGATTTGATTTAGCACCCTCCAAAGCCAAAAAGTAGCAGGCCTATTAGCTTCCCTATATACAAAGGAGATTTTTATCTTAATCTCAAGAATAAGGTTCTTTATACTGTGAATCCACTGGTTTATGTGCCAAGTGGGAGAAGAGTTATCAGTCATCAGCTCCACCAGGAGGGAAGAGTCCACTCCAGCAATGATCCACTTCCACTCATTTTCCATGGCAAATTTTAGAGCCCAGTAAAGGATATCAGCTTCAGTTTCAAGGGCATCTGCAACAATAAAGGGGGCCTTGAAATAAAGCAAAGTATTTCCTGTGTGATCTCTAAAGATCCCGTCAATGCCAGCTTTCTTGTTGATGGAACTTCCATCAGTGTTGATTTTAATGAAAGAATGAGGAGGCTTCTCCCATCTAACCTTGATGACCTTAATTTGTTACAGTTCAATATTAGGCAAGTCCTTCAAAAACTTAGGGAATTTCTTCCAAATTATCAGCTTGTTTAAATAGGACAGATAGTTGGACACCACTGAAGCAATATTTGTCCCAATGTCATCATGCTTCACCTTATTCCTTGCATTCTAAGGGAACCATGCAACAATGAAGGGAAGTGGCATAAGGTTTATCTCTTGCCAGTCATTTAAAAAGTCTTTGATGTTACCCCAACCAATATTAATCAGATTAAGATTAATATTAGAGGTCAACATGTTCCAAACCTCCCTTGCAAATCTGCGCCTGAAAAAGAGATGGTCACTGGATTCCTAATCAAGTTTGCAGAGGTGACACCTTGAAGGGCCTTTCAAACCTTTCAGTTTCAGTATATCATCTGTAGGAATTAATTCATTTAGGACTCTCCATGAAAAAAACAACATTGAAGGTGTTAAGTAGTTCTGGCAAGAGAAAATATTCCACTAGTAGTAGTCCCATCTAAATAAGTTATTCTGAATGTCCTTTGAAAGGCTTGACCTGGTCCTTGTAATAAGATGTAGCTGATCTTTTTTATTTCTATCAAATTTGATTTTTGAAATGATTCTAGCAGAGGAATCCTTTATAAGGTTTTCCAAAGTATCCTCAGACCAAACATTGCGACTCTAACAGTCTTTAACATGTAAATCCTCCTCATTTTCTTCTTGCAGAGGCTCCAAGTGTTCAATAGGGCACTATTTGTCCTTCAAGAAATTGATTTCTCCATGGCCCACCTCCTAAATGAGAAGTTTGTCAATATCTTTCCAAAACTTAAGCATCTGGATCCAGGTCCTGGAGTCACCCAGTTTCTTAGTTACTTCCTCAGGATGATCAAATTTACAGTATTTGGCTTGCATGAACTTAACCCATAAACTTTCATTTTGTCTGAAATTAATCCAAAGTCTACACATACTGATTTGTTTCATATGGTGTAGGCCTTTAAAGCCCAAACCTCTAGCTTCATATGGTTTAGTCACTCTTTGCCAACTTGCCTAGACCATTTGTTTCCTGTTACCATCCAAAAAGAACCTGTTAAAGGTTCTTTCCAGCATCAAGTTGGTACTTCTTTTTATAGTTCTCACTTGGAGGGCATAAAGAACGATAGAGGTGAGAATGTTCTTAAGTAGGGTGATCCTTCCACAGTTTGAGAGGTAAGAGTTGGACCACCTATGGAGGGTGGAATTAATCATGTCAATAACCTCATCAAATTGAGCTTGTTTGGTTCTTCCTCTAAACAGTTGAGTGCTCAGATAATTGAAGGGAATGCTCATGTTTGAGAACCCAGTGAACTCTAACATCCACTGCCCGAGTGGTAATGGAACTCTCTTGCTGACCAAGATCTGACATTTATCTTTGTTAACTTTCAGCCCTGAAACATGTTGAAATTTTTGCAAGCAATCATGAAGGTACTTGTTAGCTAACTTAGTGGCCCTAGTAAAAATGAGAATATCATCAGCATAGATAAGATGACTAATGTCCATCTTAGCTCTATTATGATAAGAACCAAAAATTTTTCTCTTTTCTTGGCAATCAATGAGTCTGGATAAGTAATCCAAAACTAGTATGAAAATATTAGGGGAAAGATCCCACTAGTAGCTTTGAAGAAACCATGAGCTTTCCCATTCATGAAAACAGAATTAGCATTGGCCTCCAGCCATCTTTTAATGATCTGATAGAACTCCCTGAGAAAACCTCTAACCTCCAAGCATTCCATAATGAAATCCCAGTCACCATATCATAAGCCTTCTTCAAATCTAGCTTATAAATCACATTACCCCCTCTATAAGGTTTCTCCAAATCATGTAAAAGTTCCTGGGCCAATAATATGTTGTTCCCTATGTTTCTCCCTTTCACAAATGCTGCTTGGTTGATGCTTATCAACTGAGGTAGGGCTGGCTGAAGTCTGCTCACCAGAATTTTGCTTACAATCTTACTTATGACATTATTAAGGCTCAGAATTCTGAAATTTCTCCAGCTATCTTTAATAGAAGTCTTAGGAATAAAAACAATATAGGAAGCACTAAAATAATTTGGGAGAGAGTGACCTTTGAAGAAATGTTGAATAGCTTGAATTACCTCCACCTTGATAACACCCTAGGCTTTTTTATAGAAATCTGCAGTAAACCCATCAGTGCCTGCAGATTTAAAGCTATCAATGGATTGTAAAGCTCTTTGAATCTCCTCCTTCTCAGGTATGTCAGTCAGGTTCATTCTAGCAGTGTAATGATTTCTTTTAGAAAACAAATTGCTATCAATATGATCTCTTTCAGTGTTGTTGCCATTCATGAGATTCTGGCAGTACAATACATCACTTTCAGCAATCTCCTCCTCCTTTCTGAGCCAAGTTCCATTTTGATCTTTAATACAATGAATAGTGTTGCACTTTCTCTTGTATTTAATGCTCGCATGATAAAATTTAGTATTTTTATCCCCTTCAGTAAATTTAGTTTTAGCAGCCTTTTTCTTGAGGAATTGGTCTTGCCAGTTCACTGTAGTTAGTAGTATCTCATTGGCCTCTAAAAGAGCAGCTTCATTAGTCTTCCCTTTCTTGTGCTCCTCCTCCAGATCAAGCAGCTCCTTTTCAGCCTTTTCCACAACCTTCAGTAAATCCCCAAAGGTATTCTAACTCCACTGTTTGAGAGTACCTAAAAGAACCCCCCTTGGTTTGTTAAGATTAATGACAGGGTCAGGGTGAATATCATTCTTCCAATTGTCTTTGACAATCTGTAAGAAGTTCTTATGCTGAGACCAAACATTTAAGTACCTAAAAGAACCCTTCTGACAAAGACTTTTTGGGCCAATAGTGATCAACAAAGGCCTATGATATGATCGAACTAGACTTAGGTGAGTGATAGAAGTCTGCAAGAAATTTTGAATCCAGTGGTCATAAAAAAAGACTTTATCCAGCCTTTCCCACATATCCTTCCTCCTCAAAGTGAAATCAGGGCCACAAAAACCATGATCAAATAAGCCAGTTTTTTGAATATATCATTGAATGTGGATATAGTGACAGAATTAGGAGTTCTAGCCCCTTCCTTTCAGTAAGAAATGAAATGCAATTAAAATCCCCTCCCACAATCCATGCTTTATCAATAGACCATTGGATATTCTGAAGGGTCTCCCATAGTTCAGTTCTTGCAGTTTTGGAAATTCCTTCATAAACAAAGGAAGCAAAGCCTTCCATGACATCAGTACTAATGTTCATATGCAGAACTTGAGGGCGATTCAATAAAATGGAACACTTCATTTCTTTCCTGGAGAAAACCCAAATTTTGTTGTTGAGATTAGTAAGCAAGTTGAATCCAGGGAAAAATTTGGCAATTTTCATAGTGTTTAGATGAACCATAGGTTCCAGAATGGCTATACCCCAAAATTTATGTTTTTTATTTAGGTATTTGAGTCTTTTGAAGGATAAGGGGTGAGAAATCCCCCTTATGTTCCAACACAAAATATTTATCATGGGGAAGGGGGATAGATGTAGGGTTAGGATCTAGATCTAGTCCCCCCCTTGGTTTGTTAAGATTTCCTTTTCTTTTGTTGCTTGGATCTTCATTTATTAGTAACTTCTTTTCCTTCTCCTATTTTAGTTATTCTCGTTTGGAATTCCTCTTCTTTCTAGTTTTTTGAATCTTCCATTCTGATTCCAATTCTTTGTTCATTTCTGTAACCATAGTTTCAGTAGGGGAAACCACATCCACTCTATCCACAGAATTCCTTGTGTTCCCAGGAGACTGAATTAAATCCCTCAAGGAGACTTGAATTGAGAGGTGACCACTTCCAGTTCTACCTGTCTCCATTTCCTCACCAACTATTACCCTCTCTTCAGCTAAAGGGGTCACAAAAGGCTGGTCATTAAAAGTATTCTGAACAGCTAGTGAAGTATTTGTCTCTTCTATCCCTGCCACAGTGGAAATCTGCCGGTGAACTTCTTTGTTGTTGTCTCTCAGAAGATTGTTTTTTTCAGCATTAAACTCCAGATGAAGGTGATTTATAAGCCTTCTATTAGGAGGATTAAGCCTGTAGCATTTCTCCCTAGTGTGACCAAACATTTTGCAATGTTGACAATAATAAGGTCTTTACTCCATGACTACTTCCTGCAAAAAACCCTTCACGGTGTCTCCAATCCATATCCTCTATACTTCAGGTAGGGTAACATCCCTCTCCACCAGAATTCTTGCATCGGCTGGCCTAGCTTTATTATAAGTGGCGGAATACACCTTCAAAGGTGAGCCTAAAGTACATCCAATATTAAATAATGCATTAAGTTTAAAGAGATGCAATGACAATTTTGGTACCTTAAACCAAATTGGCACAGTGGGGGGTTCTTGTGAGGGGTCATACTCAGGAGTCCATTTTAAAATCTTCATTTCCGCACTTGCAATACTGATGGATTATTTAGCAAAGATTCTTGCATAGTCCTCTTCCTTTGTCAGCTGGATAAGGAGATACCTGCCATCCAGCAGACCTAGCTTCCAGTTAGAAATTTTAAGAGAATCAAAATATTTCCTCACAAGTTCCATCTTTGGGTGCCAATTATGGTGAACTGAACATTCAAGTTCAGTTTAGCAAGATCCGGATCTGAGAAATGAGCAGCTGGTTCTCCATCCTTAGATCCCACAGGATGGATGCACGGGGTAGAACCCCTACCTGCAGCAGTGTTATGAAATTCCTGAGGAAACACAAGAAGGTCAGGATCCACTAAGGGGGAAGAAGGTTTTCCTACAACCCCAACATAAGTGGCTTTTTTCCATTGCAAGTTTGTCTCCAAGTCAATAGGGGTGGCCATATGAAACCACCAGCAGCACCCCACAACGGTGCAGGACTGAAACCAAACCCAACAAAAAGGAAGGCCTGAGTGAAAATAGAAGACCACCAAGCTAAGAGAAACTAGAGAAACAAGTCTAAGATGGAAAGAAAGACAGAGAATCTGGCACCCAAAACCAATGTAATAGTGACCAATTTTGAAAATCCAGACCCGAGAAGAAAAAACACTAGAGAAACAGCTCCAAAGAGAAAAGATGCCTTGCAAAGACCTCCTCCCCTACCCGAAGGAAGGAATTTTACTCCAGTCTCCAAACATCATCTTCTCCGACAAAACCCTAGCAGAGCTCCAGCCGTCACTCCCATTTATATATATATATATATATATATATATATATATATATATATATATATATATATATATATATATATATATATATATATATATATATATATATATATATATATATATCAATTATTTTGTGCCAAATAGGAGCAATCATATTCTTTATCCTCTACCGAGTGTTATAAAGAATATTGACTAATCTAGAGCTTAGTCCCTAATTTTTTGGTTAGGCTAGGAGGATATTGGCTGCCACTCCAGAGCTCCGACTACTCCCTCCCCTAAGGGCTAACAATCTCCCATTAGTTTCCAAGCACTGAACCAAATTGGGGATTTTAATCTGTCACTTTAAAATCTTCAATTCTACATCCAACAAAGTATATTTCCCTATTTATTTGCTCCCAACTCTATGGATGACATACTCTCCCATGAAATCAAATGTAATTCTCCCTATGTTGTAGAAATCACAGCCCTTTTGGAACATATGTTTCTCAACAAATTTTAATATTTCAATTGGCCAAATCAAAAAGTAAATGAAGATCAAAGTTCAAATCATTACAAAATATTAACATTTAAAACTGTAGAAAACAAAATTACTTCTTCAAAAAACCATATTTCAAAGTAGGGAGAAGGATAAAGAATAATACTAAGATTTCATGAGAAGAATATGACAAAACACAGATTTCATATATAAAAATAAGTTTACAAAATAAAAGAAATAAAATACACATCTTATCTCACAATCCTTCATAAGGAAATCCTTAGAAGTTCTCTTCAAGTCTTTCTCTCTTTATAACCACTCTCAATTCTCTCTTAGAAGTGTGATGAAGAAGAAATCTCTCACCTTTCCTCTCCTCTCACAACCTTAGAAGAAAATCTTCAAGCCCTTGATTTTCTCTCTTTGTCTATTCCTCTTGCCTTTCAAGCCACCCTCTTTCTCTCTTTTTCACGTCGCACCCAACTCCTTGAAGTCTTATTCTTTTATTTGGGGCTGCCTCTTTCCAAAAAGAATTCCAAATTTCCTCTAAAAGTTCCCTCCAAAAGTCAACTCTTTGAAATTCAAAAGATGTGTCATTTGATCAAAGAGACATATCCTTTCATAGTAGAACCTTCCAAAGTGTCTAGCTATATTGAATTATTTTAAAAGGTGTTTAAAACAAGTGTCCCTTTGAAAAATTGTGCAAAATTTGCCTCGAACCACCTTAATCCACAGAAAATCATCTCTAGCGCATCATGCACCAACTCTCTGTCAAGCAGTGCATCATGCGCCAGATTCCTAAAATTCATTGTTTTGGCTCCAAATTTCAACCTCTTTTGCTACTAATGCTCCAAATGCCAAAAAATGTTATACCTACAAAAAAACACAAAAATACCCTTCATTAAAGTACAATATCACCAAATATAGGCATATAATATATACTTAAAACAACATATTATTTTGGTGTATCAATAATCCAAACGTCATTCGTCTTAAAGTAACAATATCATAAGTACTAGAAAATTTAGTTTTCTCTTGATCCTCTAAAGCAATAGGTATTTAATGATAACCGGTATATCCATCCAGAAAATAAAAATATTTGTGCCCAGCCAGCCTATCCAACATCTAGTCCAAATAGGGTAAAGGAAAAAGATCCTTTATGGTGGTAGAATTTAATTTTCTATAATCTATGTAGATCTACCATCCAGTGACTTGTCTTGTTGGTATTAATTTATTATTCTCATTTTTCCCTACAGTTACACCTCCTTTCTTTGGAACACAGTGAATTGGACTCACCCAAGCACTGTCTCAAATAAGATATATTATTCCAACATCTAGCCATTTTAAAATCTCTTTCTTAACAACTTCTTTCATCATAAGATTCAATCTCCTTTGAGGATCAGCTCTTGATTCATGTTGATATTCCAATAAAATTATATGCATACAAATTGAAGGGTTGATTCCTTTAATATCAGCTAATGTCTATCTAAATGCTTTTTTATATCTTCTAAATGTTTCCAACAACTGTTGTTCTTGCGTATCAGCTAATTTTGAGGATATTATAACAGGTAATGTAGATAAATCTCCTAAAAATGCATACTTCAAATGTTTAGGAAGTGTTTAAAATTTTAGTTCATTTGGTTTCTCAATAGATGAAATCAAATTCTTATTACTTTTTGTAGGGTCTAACATTTCAATTTTTTCCTGAACATAATCCAAATCTTCTTTACTCACTTTCATAGATTCATCTTGAATTTTTTCCTCATCTTGATATTTCAAATATTCTTTTTCAAATTCTTTTTTAAATGTCTTCTAGAAATATTCATGGCATAAACATTCATTAATCTTCATTCTGAAGCATTCAATCTTTTGCTCTTTTGCAGGGTATCTCATTGATTTTGTGATATTAAATGTGACCTCTTAATCATTAACTCTCATAGTTGGTTCTCCTTTCTGCACATCTATCAAAGCTCTTCTAGTGGCAAGGAATGGTCCTCTTAAAATGATAGGAATTTATTTATCTTCCTCCATATCTAATATAATAAAATCCACAGTAAAGATAAATTTGTCAACTTTTGCCTAAACATTTTCTATAACTCCTTTAGAATAGTTAATCGAATGATCTGTCAAGTAAAGCGTTACAGTTGTAGGTGAAATTTCTCCTAAACCCAACCTTTTGAAAATTGATAAAGGCATGAGATTAATATTGGCACCTAAATCACATAAAGCTTTTCCAAAAAAATTTTCACCAATAGCACAAGGAATAGTTAAACTTCCAGGTTCTTTAAGTTTTTCAAGAAGCTTCTTTTGAATTATAGCGCTACACTCTTCACTGAGTGCAATAGTCTCATTATCTACAAACTTCCTTCTCTTATTAAGTATATTTTTCATGAACTTCACATAGTTTTGCATTTGTTCCAAGGCTTCAACAAATGGAATGTTTATCATCAATTGCCTCAATATTTTCAAAAATTTTGAAAATTGGTTATCTTTATTTTTCTACTTCAATCTTTGAGGAAATGGAGGTGGTGGTCTTTCTACAGTTATTTTCATTGGTTTAATAGGACATTCTGACTCAAAATAAGAATCTTTACCAGATTTTCCATTTTTCACCTCATCTTTTTTAACTTCAACTTTCACTTCTTTTTGAACTCTATTTTCCCATTCTTTTCCACTTCTCAGTTGAATTGCTTTAATTTTCTCTTTGTTCTGATCTTTAAGTTTTACTTCGAAATTACTAAGCAACGTTCCTAGATGTCTATTGCTAAGAGCAGTAGCAATACATCCCAATTAATTTTCCATGTTTTTAATTGCAGCACCTTGACTTTGTAATTGGCTTCCCATTTGTAGGATCAATTCTTCCTTTGAAAACTTTTTGATCTTACTCTGCAAATTATTAAAACCTAGATGTTAATAAGGTTTATAAGTTGGATTTCCTTGATTGTTGGAGTTTCCCAATGGGTTCGTAGTGTTGTTTCCCCATTGTGGATTTGCAACATTAGAGTTATTGTTACTCCAACTAAAATTTGGATGATTTTTCCAGCCAGGATTATAATAGTTGGCATAAGGATTATTAGAACAATTATTTATTACATTTAAGGTCTCATAAGAAGATTGACATTCTATCATTTGTCCCAATAAGTTTTCCTCAAGCACAGGTGATGTCTGAGAATAATTCATTCCATATTGATTTATCTTCTTTGATATAACAGCTATTTGGGCAGCTAACATAGATATTGCATCAGAATCATGAATACTAGCTACTCTTTTTGGATTTACCCTTACAAAGGGCCATTGAAAATTATTATTAGTCATCTCTTCAATTAAAGAATATGCTTCATTGAATGTTTTTTACATTAATGATCAACCAGTAGCAACGTCAAATATCAATCTAAGAGATCTAACCAATTCAATATAAAAGTTTGAAATATTAACCAATCTTACAACGCATGGTGTGGACACTTCCTAAGGAGATCTTTAAGTTTTTCTCATGCTTGATAAATTGATTCTCCTTCAAATTGATAAAAAGATGTAATATCGTTTCTAAGCTTAGCAGTTTTTGAAGGTGGGAAATATTTAGACAAAAAATTTTAAGATAAGTCTCCCCAAGTTCTGATAGATCCAGGTGCTAACTAGTTTAACCACATTTTAGCTTTATCCCTTATTGAAAAAGGAAAAATTCTAAGTCTGACGACATCATTCACCACTTCACATATTTAAAAGTAGCACACAATTCTACAAAACTAGCAAGGTGTAGATTAGGATCTTTAGTTGGTGTTCCCCCAAACTGATTGTTTTGTAACATTTGGATAATAGTAGGTTTAAGCTCAAATGAATTAGCAGCTATAATAGAGTTTTGTATACTCAAATGAATTTGATTTATTTTAGGATTAACATAATCTTTTAAAGGTCTCTGATTATGCTCATTTTCATTTCCAACATTACTCGCATTGCAAGCCATTTTGCTAATATGATCTATCTCTTTTTGTTGTTTTTAATTTTTTCTAATAGTTCTTTCAAACTCAGAATCACAGGGTACAAGTTTCACTATGCATAAAAAACACAATAAGTAATTAAAATAAGCAAACATCCTAAAATATGAAGATATTCAAACTAAACTAAAACCACTATCTTTTTATTAAATAAAAAATAATTCAAATTATAAAATAACTTACTTCTACTTTCCATTACTTCCCCAACAATGGTGCCAAAAACATGATACAGGTGGATTTAGTGTGTTAATTTTGCAATTATCTTTCAATATTACAAAATACACACGGTAGATAGAATAGTAAATATGAAAATTAATCTCAATAAAAAAACTTTAATAAAAATAGTTTTTCCTTTTAAAACTCTTTAAACTATCAAATCTCCTAAAAAATAATGCAAGTATATGTATCACTCAAGTAATAAAGGGCTCTAATGGAGTCCTAGATATTGATCCCACAAGGAAGTTGAAAATGCCTATTAGTAAATTATTAAGATTATAATGTGAACGACAATTTTAAACTACAAAAGTGAAGTGCTAAATTTGAATATAAAGTAATGAATGCTAAATAAAATGTAGTAAAAAGATAAAGTTAATTAAACTAATTGTTAAACTTTCAAAAGTAAAATTACAAAAACTAAACAAAGTTTTTTGTGATGAAGAGTTCAAATTTATGAAAGAATCCCCCTCCCCTTTACAATGAGCATATGAATTGTGAATAAATTAAAATCATTTATGTATATATATATATATATATATATATATATATATATATATATATATATATATGGTTTTGTGCCAAATAGGAGCAATCTTATTCTTTACCCTCTATCGAGTGCATGAAGAACTTTGAGTAATCTAAAGTTTGGTCCCTAATTCTGTGGTTAGGCTAGGAGGATACTGGCTACCACTCCAGAGCTCCCACTACTCCCTCCCTTGAAGGCTAACAATCTCACATCAATTTTTAATTAATTAGACCAAATTGAGGATTAATTTTCATATTTACTATTGTATCTATCGCGTCACCTTAAAATCTCCAATTTTACATCCAAAAAATTATATTTCCCTATTTATTTGCACTCAACTCCATTGATGACATCCTCTCCCAGGAAATGAAATATGATTCTCACCATTTTGTAGAAATCATAGCCCTTTTGGAACATATGTTTCTCAACATATTTTAATAATTCAATTAGTTAGATCAAAAAGTAAATGAAGATCAGAGTTCAAACCATCACAAATTATTGACATTTAAAACCATATAAAATAAAATTAATTCTTCACAAAACCATATCTCAAAGTAGGGAGAAGGATAAACAAGATTACTCAGAATTCATGAGAAGGATATGATATAACATGAATTTCAAATATAAAAACAAGTTTATGAAATAATAGAAATAGAAGACAACTTATCTCACAATCCTTCCTAAGAAAATCCCTAATAGTTCTCTTCAAGCATTTCTCTCCTTACAAGCACTCTCAATTCTCTCTTAGAAGTGTAATGAAAAAAAAATCTCTCACCTTTTCTCTTCTCTTACAATCCTTGAAGAAAATCTTTAAGCCTTTAAATCTCTCTCTCTCTCTCTCACCTCCCTTACATGCCACACCTTCAAATTCTTCAAAACCTCTTTTTTATTAAAGGCTGCCTCCCTCCAAAAAGAATTCAAAATTCCCTCCAAAATTTTATCCAAAAGTCAACCCTTTTAAATTCAAAAGACATGTCCATTGATTCAAGAGACATATCCCTTCATAAAAAAACCTTCTAAAGTGTTAATATGCATTGAATCACTCCAAGGGGTGTTTAAAACAAGTGTCCCTTTGAAAATTTATGTAAAATTTCTTCTAAATTGCCTTAATCCGCAAAAAGTCGTCTCTCGCGCTTCTGGCGCCAGTTCTGGTGCTAGCTTGCTTAAGTTCGTGTTGTTCTAGGTTTTGGCGCTTCAGTGTTATCTCTCTATAAAATGACACTTCTAGTGTCAACCTGGCGCATCTGGCACCAGCTTTTTGTAAAATGGCGCTTATGGCACCAATCTGGCGCATCTAACGCTAGAATTCCCAAAATTCACTGTTTTGACTCCAAATTCCGTCCTTTTTGCTACTTTTGCTCTAAATACCTAAAGTTGATATGCCTGCAACAAAAAAATGAAAATATCCTTCTTTAAAGTGTAATATCACAAAAAATAAACATAAAATGTATACTTCAAACAACATGTTATTTTGGTGTATCATCAAGCTAGCATTCTAAGCCATGCTTCGGGACAAGAGTTACTTTCATGCGTACTTAGAGGTACAACAATTTCACAGCTCATACGAATTTAGCTCTTCTAACTCTATATTTGGTTGTAATCTATGTGGTACTTTATTGTTGTCCATTCTTCTTAATGTGATAGAAACCCTGCAATGTGGCACTTCTAGGATGCAATGCTTTGCTAAGTCTACTCCGTTTCATTTTAAAATAAGAACTGAACCCACCAGCAGTAGAATCTCAACTGATCCTCTGAATTCTTCTGGCCCAACAATGTTAGTTTCTCTTCAAAATAAGATGTTACTCTTGCTTATGAAAGATATTATACATAAAAGTCTGATAAAGTCATGATGATCTATGTGGGGAGGAATGCATTCCCCTTCCTTGCAGATGTTGATGATGCAGCTGTTCGGGATGCGATCCACTGGTAGTATGCTCCATCTTACCATTCTTTTAATCACTCTCTTTATTGCTAGCAGCATAACATCCACCTTTTCATATCTCAAGATGCCTGAGGGGTTCCCCAGCCCGTCCTTAAAAAAATTATAGTAGCATCCACATTGGATAATAATTTTGCCTTTCCCCCGCATGCACTTCTGCAGCTCAACATATGTCTTCTTCTTTGGTAATCCTGCTAGGCCTCTGTCTCCCAAATTAAAAAAACTATCCAAAATCTTTCTTTTGTCACTTTCTTAGAATATCCTAGTGTGTAATTCCAGTCCTTTAAGGATATTAACGAATTTTCCATTAATTTGCTCATAACATTCAAATTCTTGCTTTTGAACCCTCCTCATCCTTTCTAAATCTACTGTAGGAATCATCTACAAACATCGAGGTCACTCTTCTTCCTCATCCTCTTGAGGAGTCTATGACGGTGGCAACTCTGTAAACTGTGGTATATACGGCTTGACTTCCAGGTGGTCTAGATTTTTTAACTTCATGCTGACAGCTGTGTATTCTTCAAACATCCCATACCTCTCCAGGTGTAGGATGTTACACTCAAGACATTTTGTGAAGGCTTCCGTTGATGGTGTCCTCAGGATTTCTGCATTGCACATCGGGCATCCTGTACAAAGCTTGTTGGGGACCTTTGACAGTGTAGACTTTACAATAAACTCTGGCTCAACCTCTATGACTGGCAGACTGGTGGAAGTTTCTCGTAAACATGGATCATAGATATTTTCTTCATTAATCATAGTGAGTCTCACCTCAGCTTTCTTTGCACATCTTTTCTCTAGATGTAACAGGGCTCTATGTTTGCAACGATTGAAATTTTGGCGTTGCATTCTTCTTAGCATCACATTGGGTACTCTTTCTGTAGAAGCACCGACCAAGTCTCCTATCGGTGCGGTGATCATCAACTGCAAGCAGCTAGTTCCATCCATCAGGTACTATATTTTATCTGCTTTCTTCCTCGTTAGTGAGGAGTCTTCCGTAGCACTGATTCTGAATACTGACGGTAGTCCATCTGCTTCACGGCAGCTAACAAGGCCCATCAGAAGACCCCTTGTATTCTACATTAACTTGACTATAGTCCAAGTCAAAACTCACGATGCCACCCTAGGCTGCCTTTTCTTCATCTAATGTGAGATTTAAGTTGTCTTTAAAAGCGAAAATTAGCTTCTGACCTAACATTTTCATACAGAAGATAGAAAAACATCAGTGAGATGAAAGTCAAAATGAACAAGACTAATAACATATCATTATTAAATGGATTTTAAATTTACACAGGTCCGTAGCATTTCATTTAACTTAATTTTGTGAAGTTTCAAAATTTAAAGCGGAAGAGATTTAGATGTGCAAAATTAAAATTTCATTTTATTAAGATTAATTTTGCTACAAAAATTTTGACCCTGTCACAGACGCTGGCCAAATAAACATCCATAGAACGAGTAAAAATTCCAAAAAAGAAAATTCACTTCAGGTGACATCAAGTCATATAATATTTCTTCAGGTATCGTCCGTTGATCTGCAACATTAGTCTTTTGCCTCGGAAGTCCACTTGTTGGTAAGATCCTCTAGAACAGAACTTCTCCACGACAAATGGTCCCTCCCAAGTTGGTTCAAACTTTCGACCTATCTTGCGGTGTGCAAGGATAAGCCTTCTGAGCATGAGTATATGATCACCAACTTTGAACGCTCTAAGGCAGACCAACTTATCATGAGCCTGTACCATGCTTGCTTGATAAAGTTCCAGATTTTTCTATGCTTCCAATCATTTTCCTTTGAGACTCACCAATTCTACAAGTTTATGGCTTGCACTTTCTTGTGCTATAATCTGATTGGAAATGGCGAATGTGAGAGACGATATCTAGACCTCTAACGCCAGTAAGGCCTTGGACCCGTACACTAACACATATGGGGTACACTGAGTGAGAGTTCTGAACATCGTCCTTTAAGCCCACAAGGCCTCTAATAATTTCTCATGCTATCCTCTTTTTTTCTCATCTAAATTTTTTCTTCAAATTTTGCATGAGCGCCTTATTAAAGGCCCAGACTAAGTCGTTTGCTCGGGGATAATAAACCATAAAGTATTGATCTGGGGGTAGATTTAGTGTGTAACTTTTGTAAATATTTTTCAATATTACAAAATTACACACGACAGATATATAATAAACGTCTAATACAATCCCAACAAAAATACCTTTTATGAAAATAATTTATCTTTTAAAATTCTTTTTAAACTCCCAAATTCCCATTCAACGTAAGTATACATATCGCTCAAGTAATAAAGAGCTCCAATAAAGTCCTAGATATCGATCCCACAGGGAAGTTGGAAAATTCATGAAGTTTTTGAAATTATTTTATAATTTAAAAATAAAAGTAAAGTGCAAAGTTTGAATATTAACTACTAAGATAAATACTCTGTAAAATGCAGTTGAAAAACAAAGTTAACTAACTAAGAACTAACTTTCAAAAGTATAAAAACTAAACAAAGTTTTTGTTTTGACTGAAAGTTCAAATTTAATAAAGCATCATTGCCCTTTACAATGAGTATACATATTGTGAGGAAACTGAAATCATTTGAATATATATATATATATATATATATATATATATATATATATATATATATATATATATATATATATATATATATATATATATATATATATATATATATATATATATATATATATATATATATTGTTTTGTGTCAAATAGGAGCAGTCTTGTTATTTACCTTTTTTTGAGTGTTATAAAGAACATTGACTAATCCAGAGTTTGGTCCCTAATTCCATGGTTGGGCTGGGAGGATACTAGCCGCCACTCCATAGCTCCCACTACTCCCTCACCTGAGTGTTAACAATCTCGTATCAATTTTCAATCACCGGGACTGAATTGGGGATTTTAATATGCCACTTTAAAATCTTTAATTTTGAATCCAATAAAGTATATTTCCCTATTTATTTGCACCCAATACCATGGATGACATACTCTCCCATGAAATCAAATGTGATTCTCCCTATGTTGTAGAAGTCACATCCCTTTTCAGAATCTATGTCTCTCTACAAGTTTTAACATTTCAATTGGCCAGATCAAAAAGCAAATGAAGATCGGAGTTCAAATAATCACAAATTAATAACAATTAAAACTGTAGAAAACAAAATCAATTCTTCACAAAACTATATCTCAAAGTAGGGAGAAGGATAACAAAGACTGCCATAATTCATGAGAAGGATAGAAAAAAATATGGATTTCATATATAAAAATAAGTTTACAAAACAAAAGAAATAAAAAACACAACTTATCTCACAATCCTTCCCAAGAAAATCCCTAGAAGTTCTCTCCAAGATTTTCTCTCTTAGAAGTGTAAAGAAAGCTCTCACATTCCCTCTCCTCTTATAACCCTAGAAGAAAATCTCCTCTTCTCACCTCTTGCCTCTCATGCTAACTTTCTCTCTTTCTTCCTTTCTCCTCTCTCACCAACTCTATTAAGTCTTCTCTTTATTTTGGGATGCATCCTTTGAAAAAGAATTCAAATTTCCCCTCTAAAAGTCAACTCTTTTGATGTCAAAAGATGTGTCATTTGATCCAAGAAACATATCCCTTCATAAAAGAACCTTCCAAAGAGTCTAGATGCATTGAATTACTCCAATAGGTGTATAAAACAAGTGTCCCTCATGCAAAATTTGTTTCCAATCGCCTTAATTTATGAAAAGTCATCTCTGGGGCATCATGCACCAATCTGGTGCATCATACCCTAGTTCTTTGTCAGACAGTGCATCATGCTCCGATCTGGCGCATCATGTGCTAGAATCTCAAAATTCGTTCTTTTGGTTCCAAATTTCATCATTTTTGCTATTTTTGTTCCAAATGCCTAAAAATGTTATACTTGCATCAAAAACATGAAAATACCCTTCTTTAAAGTGCAATATCACAAAAAAAAGCATAAAATATGTGCTTAAAACAATATATTATTTTGGTGTATCAAAATCCCCCAAACTTAAATGTTACTTGTTCTTAAGGGACACTTTTATTACATAAAAGCATATGACTTTGGATAGAGATTAACTTATAACTTCTATACTTTAGTTTAATAAATATAATAACAAAATTTAAGAACAAAATTTAATAACTTAGATTCAAACTCAAAGTATAGGAATACTTAGTAATCAAATTTAAGATTTCTGAATCTCCATTCATTTCAAGAAGAATTGCAATGTGTGATATTAAGGACATTTAGAACATTCATATGAAAAAAAAATTCTTGAAAACTTTACTAGGAATGTTACTAATACTCCAATATAAGTTTAGAAAATGTAATAAAGCTCCTTCCTTAAGTTGATTCAAATGAAATCAATTTTTGATAAGGCATCTCTTCAAACTTCTTCTCACCTTTTTTTCTTTTCTTTTCTTTTCCGTTTCTTTTTTTTTCTGTTAGGATCTTTTCAATCCTTTCTTTTCTTTTTATTTTTCTTTATCAAGTGAGGATTACAATATCTAGATATCCTTTAATAATTTTTAACTTCACTATCCTCTTCTTAAATTTAAAACTCTATACCTTTCTTCCTTTATAAACTCATATTAGTTTATTATTTTTCATAAAGTCTCATTCTTTTCTTCTTACATGAAGCTCTAAAATTCTTAACACTTCAAAATAACAACTTCCTTTACTTTAAATATAAAATCATAGTCTTATCTTATCATACCAAATATCCTTAACTTTAGAATTGACCTTTATTATTAAAAACTTTTTACCTAAATTTACCACAATATTTATAAACATAAGTATGGTCATTTAAAGTTAAATCTTAATATCCCAATCCATGTTAAATTAATTTTGAAAATATAGTTAATTGAGGAAAAATAAAATTTAGTTTATTTCTTTTCAAAATAAATTTTTCTTTCCTCCAAACTTAAGTTTTTAACTGATTTTAAAAATATTTTTAGTATAAAATTTAGTAGGTGAAAGAAAATAGTAAATGCATAAAAAAATGACCTGTAAAGGATTTCTAACTATGAAACTGGGCTCTAGTATACTGCAGGCACTAACTGTAAAACTACATACAGGCTTTAAAGCATTAAATAAAACATAATATATTCTAAACAACTTGCTGAAAATTAAAAGCAGAAATACATAAACTGAAAATACTAAAAATACTAGAAAAACTAAAAGTCTACAATTACTATTACAATTATGTTCCCAACACAACATGAAAGTTTTTACTACAATAAGTTTCAAATAAAAGTTCAGCACATTACAATCACAAATAAAAAACAAACATCAAAACAAGCTAAATTAAACTCATAAAAATCAATCCTCATTTCCTTCCTCATCATTATTCTTCTTCTCCTTCTTCTTCATCATGAACAGGAGCATAGGGAGTGAAACTAGGGCAAGCAAGAAAGTCCACATTAGGTTCACCCCTAAAATGTCTGACCATAGCATTTTTAAAATCAATATCATGTTGAACTCTCCTCTGCTGATATTCATCATTATAAGAATTTCTTGCTCCTATCTCTCCTAACTGAGTTTGAATATTAGTTATGTCCATTTGTTGAATCATCAGTTGGTCCATAATTTCTTCAATTGATGTAGATTGAGAAGTAGACACCCCTGCAGCAGATGTGGAGGACCTATCTCTTCTTCCACATCTAGATTCAACAAATGATTCCACTCTCTGAATCATATGCCTCCCAATCGAATTCTATGGCTGTAATCTTTCTTCATTTTTATGGGACTCTACTCCAGATTATTCACATAGAGTGAAAATCCAGGTAGGGTATCCCAAACCACCAGCTGTAGAACTAACAGCTATACTTCATGCACGTTGAACTATAAGTGCACCAACATCTATATCTTTCATGTTCTGAATACAATAGTTTAGTACAATTCTGTGTTTTGTAACATTAGCTAAATGATATGTTCGCAACAGTCAGGCAAAAATGAAGTGGGGTCATTATTTTGATTAAATAGTCAACATGGAAGCAGAGAAGTTAACTATCTTATTATTCTTAATCTTCCACTCTTCTCTTCCATCAGTCAAAAATGCAATCCCTTCATCCAGTGATGAATCAGTCATCATGAATGCAATTTATTCATCAAAAAATACACCCCTCAACCCATAAAAAGTATTGATCTGATCAATGGTAAATTCAACTTGTTTACCTCTAACCAAGATGTGATATTCAGTTGTGAACCTCAAGCTTGCATAAAACTCCCGAACCTTCGGGACAATTGATATGACAGTGAAGTAGCAGAATCTTTCCAAATTTCTGGCAAGGATCAACCTTTTGATCTTGCCACCTGAGTTTGCAAACGCCCGTTCATGGATCATTCTTCTTGTTTCCATTTGAGTATAGTAACTGTGTTGGGCTTTGAAAGTAAAAAATCTTCAAGCATCAAAATCTTTGGACGGCCCTCCTCTCTTAACTTAGGGAGCCATTTGAAAATTCTATGAAAATCCAAATAATTCCAAATAAATTGCTAAATTAAAAATCTAACTCATCAAGCAAGATTATTTGGTAAGAAACTTTTCACCATGAGTTTTCTTCAAACTTTTTTGTAAAAAATCCAAAATTTCAGATCTCCCAAATCCATGGTGAAAATAAAAAATTTCTAACTTAAAGTGAAGCTCTCATCAATCGAAGATAAAAATTTATGGTTTTTAGCCTCTGAATCCTTCTCTTTTGCCCACAATGTGATGCCCTAGACCAAGGTCTTGAGATAGGAGACTACTTAAGCAGCAAAAATGGAGTTTGTTTGTGTGATTTCAAAGCTTTCTAGGTGATCTGGCATGTTCAGCCCTTTGGCACATCATGCACCAAGGCTATGTAAATTGGCGCAACATGTGCCAAAGCTTAAATTTGCCAGATTTTAATTTTTATGAAAATTTTTTCCGTACCGCTTTACATCAACCTCTATTCGACTTAAATAAACCTTTCTAAGCATAACTAAACATCACCTGACACCAAACTTTCACAAATAACACAAAACTCACACTTATGTATAAATTTTGTACTATTACAAACTAACATTTTTCAAGCCAACAAACATCAAATTCAGTGTTCTAAAACAAAACAACATCTTAAAACTGAAATATAAACATCAAAATTCAAAACATAAACATAGAAAGTGTCAATAATAGAAAGGAAATGCAATCCAACACAACAAAATAAATAAAATAAATAATACTAAACAAAAGTTTTGTGGATAAATTAAGTTCAAATATCTTCTTGACAATCTTCCTCCTGAATATCTCCAATAGATTGGTAGTGCACATACAAGTTGTTTAAGAGTCGATATGGAAATTCATCAGTTAAATTTTCCTCCTCAATCCAAGATTGTTTCTTGAACATACATACCAAATCATCTTCAATACGCTCAGTATGTTCAAAATGTTTCTTTAGGGCCTATTTGGGGCAGCTTATTTGGTGCGGTGGCATTTTGAAAATGCTAAGGGCCCATTTAGATAAAACTTACCAGATGCATTTTAAAAAAAAGGAGTTTCCATTTTGTATTACAAGTGGATCGCGGGTGTCCTACCCGAGATCTGCATTTCATTGCTCAGAAAGATGATCGCGCCTCTGGTCTCACTCGAGGAGGTATCCTGGTCTTGTAGAGTGCCCTAATTTCCCTCATCGCTTCTCTCATCGCAAGCAGGTATCCCTGTCGCTCCTCTCTTCTCATCGCTCCTCTTGCCTCTTCCCTAACAGTATCTATCGTATCTCCTCTGAGTCCCCTTTCAATTCTTTTTTGATGTCCACGGAGAATGCTAATCGATTCTTGCATTTCCTTCTTCTTCCTCTGTTATTTCTTTCTCCTTATATTTATTTTAAGCAATTCTGCACTTCTTTGCAAATGGATTTAGTTTCCTTCTTCTCCATAGGGGAAGTAGCTCAATGGTTTGGAATTTTTTTTTTATCTAGGAGATTGATAGATCCGATGATTCTGGTTATGGATCTAATGTTATCTTTGGTAGAAAAATGTTATCATTAAGAATAATAATAGAAAAATGGATATGTTATTACATAAGAACTGTGCATCCATTGCCTGAAAGAGAGTATCCCCCTGCCATCTATAACTCGTGTGGTATGTATGTAAGATTTTTTTTAAAAAAAATTGCCTAAAGAAAGGATCTCAACCATCTATGATGCAGTTGTCAAACATCACTAGTGTCTCGTATGCAATACATACATAATAACTGCATAACATGTTTGTAAATTTTTCTTTTAATTTTATTGGATGACACTGCATCCATTTCTTGAAGAGAGGTTCCCACTGCCATGCTTGTAATAACTCTAATATCAAACATCAAATCTCTCTCATTGACATCATTAATAGCTATGTCAGTATTATTGTTACATTTTCAAGCAGTATTGTGCTATTTCCTAATTGAGATAGTATTTTTGGAAAGTTGGTTTTCTTAGGTAATGTTTGCTAATGTTATGTTAGCTCATTTTAAATTTTCTACCTCTTTACATTGTTGGTTAGTATTTCCTAATATTTGCAAGCATTCGTGAAGAATTGAATCATTTTCTTATTAGTCTCGTTATGGCTAAGAACAAAGAAGCCTCTACGTCAGCTATATGGGATAAAGATGTCACCAATATTTTTAGAAGTTTATGTATCAAAGAGATTGAAATTGATAATAGGCCTACCACCTATTTTAACAAAGAAGGGTGGCAAAATATTTCCAAGAAGTTCAAGGAAATGATCAGCCGTGACTACGATAGATTAAAATTTAAAAACAAGTGGAATCAACTTAAAAAGGACTGGAAGTAATGGAAGAAACTGAAACGAGGATCCATAGGATTGGTGGTATCCCATCAAACCTACTGTGGATGCTTCAGATGAATGGTGGGCTAAAAAGCTAGAGGTAATACTTTTAACCCCGCTCTTTCTGTTTAGGTTCTGTAAATTTTAGCTTTCAATTTTTTTAATATTCCCTAATTGATATTGCAGGTTGTACCAAAGATGAAAAAATTTAAGGTGTGTGGAATTGACCCAAAATTGGAAGATAAATTGGATGTAATGTTCAAGGGGGTTGTCGCTACGGGATAGAATACCTTCAACCCAAGTGAGCTGGGGTTCAATGGCATATCAATCGTCTTGACACTTGATTAGGTTATTGGATCCTGTGAAGGTCCTAGCATAAACCCGAGGGAGCTTGAATCCACATGCCAATCAAAGAGGCAGAAGATGGAAAAAATGATAAAAAAAAATATGTATTCGTGCAGAGTTCAATAGACAAACAGATAGATGTTTTTAAAGCTCCATAACTTGTTGAACTAGAAGTAGATGATCTTAGTGTTGATCGTTTTATGAACCTTTTAGAAGACATACCTGAAGTTGTGGCTGATAACAAATTATTTCTAAAATATGTTAAAGTCCTTGAGTGTTCGACAAGAAGGCAGATTTTCAAGAGGCTCCGGCCTGAGCTGCGTGTGGAATACTTGTGTCTCTCGATCGAAAAATGATTGTTGTAATTGGGAATTTGGAGAATATGTCAGCTATTGTCTTATTTTGGAGAATTAGATGTGTTGAACTCTTTTTAGAATTATTTTGTTTAGAACTCTTTTTGTCATATGTCAGCTATTATCTTATTTTAAAGTCCTTCACTCTTTTCAGAACTATTCTTGCACACTAACACCAGATTTTCAACTACTAACTATTTGGTTTTCAAATATTAGCACTACTTATAAAATTCTTTCATTTTTTATTTCTTTATTCAGATCTAATTATTTTTCCAGGATGAATCGATATCGACAACCCCGCAAAAGAACGGTGGCTGCAATTACTATATTGTTGTTAGAATACTATCGCTCTAATATCGATTGAACACCATGCATGACCTCCTCATTCATCAGAGATAAATCAGTAGGCGAGATGATAGCTGGACATCCAATAACGTTCAATAACATATTCTGGATGAGTTTTCCAATTTTTATGGATCTTTTGCATGAGCTTCGTACCAACCACGGGCTAGAAGGTTTTTCAAGAACTACCACAAGAAAGGTATTAGCAATTACTTTATACATTTTATCTCAAAATGAATCGATCAGAGGAGCTATGGAATGATTCTAGCATTCTTCTAAGACAATCAGTTGATACTTCTCTGAAGGATTGAAAGCACTAATTAGTCTAGCCACTAAAATAATTAAGCCAAAAGATCCATCATTTAGTAATACTCCAGATAAAATAGCAAATGACAAATGGTACATGCCATATTTCAGGGTTAGTTTCTTTTATTGATGCTCTTGACTTCTAAACATTTTTCTTGACAATGACTTCAAATCAATATCAAATGCAAACCGAACTGCATTGGTGTAATTGATTGTATGCACGTGGATGCCTGAGTCCCAAGTGATGAGAAAGTGGCATACATAAGTCGATATGGTTCTTTAACCCAAAATGCTATGGCCATTTGTGACTTTAACATGTATTTTACTTTTGTTTTGGCTGGATGGGAAGGCAGTGCTCACGACAGCCATCTTTCTAGGTATGCTACAAAGAATAGCATACAATGCTTCCCTCACCCACCTCTAGGTTTACTTACTTTTGTTTAACCTATTATTTTTTATTTGTATGGATCATTAAAAAAAATCATATATTTCGTGACAGGCAAATATTAACTAGTGGATGTTGGTTTTCCCTTACAGAGAGGTTATTTGAAGCCATTTCCAGACACCAAATATCACATTCCTGATTTTGAGAGAGCAAGCGGCATTGCTCGTGGTAGAAAGAAAATGTTTAATAAATTTCACTCATCCCTGCAAGGCATTATTGAAAGATCATTTGGTGTCTTGAAAAAGAAATGGGACATTCTTCGTGTTGTGCCTACATACCCTTTTACTAAACAAGTTCATATTATGGTTGTCACGATGGCGCTCCATAATTTCATTAGACAACAACCATCTAGAGTAGATACAGACTTCAATATGGCTAACACCGACGAGATGCATATCCCAGCTGAAGCATTTGAATTCCAGATTGGACAACCTATTATGGAAGAAGTTATAGGAACCCATGAAATTGAGACCGAATTTGAGACCCAGGAAGGTGAAGGTGCAGCAGAAATGGTTGCTTTGAGGGAGCATATCACAGAAGCTTTATGCGATTCTTGATTGAGTAGAGATGGGACTTTTTAATTTTTTCTTTTCTACTGCTTTTATTATGTTTTAATTAGAACAAATAGCAAATGACATGAGTAGAGATGGGACTTATATGATTTGCATTATTGTATTTGGGGTAATTATGTTGTTTGGAAGGCTTATTTATACAGGAAATATAAATGTTTGGAAGGCTTATTTATTTAGGAAATGTAACTATTTGCAAGGCTTATTTATGCAGAAAATATAACTGTTTTGAAGCCTTAATTATTCAATTATTGTACTTCTATATAATAAATTATTCAATTCTGCAAGAGACATTAGAAGAAGAGGAGAAACTAGGCATCAAATTCTAACAGCTTTTGTGCTCTGAGTGAACTATGTTAGGGCGTGCACGAGATCTGCCTAATTTTACTAAAAATATGCATGATTTTCTTAGGAAGCTATGCTGGGGAGTGCACGGGATCTACAAATATTCTTTCACAAAATTTCTTTAATGATTAATTTTTTAGGCTCATATGACATTTGATTTAGCAAAATCATTAAGGCAAGGGTTGGACTTTTTTGGTGATGAAATATTTACTTTGAATCACATTAACTTACATCTAAAAATTGAGATTGGTAATGTCTCATTGCTTTTGCTTCTTAACTCTTAACGTTATTTTAAGTTTCTTTGATTTTCTAAGTAGAAATTTTGAACTTGTTTGGAGACGAAATATCTACTTTGAATCATATGAACTTATATTTGGGAATTGGGATTGGTGATGTGTCATTTCTTTTATTTCTTAACTCTTAACTTTCCCTTTAGTTTCTTTAATTTTCTACTTAATGAAGCTTGAGTATATCACATGAGTGTGGTTGTATATTTTATGTGGTGAGATTGTTACATGAAACAGATATTTCGGTCGTGACTATTGGTGTTTGAGCAGGCATGCATTCTTTTATATGGTAGGCTTGCAATTATTTTATCTGGCAGACTTGCAATTATTTTATATGGCTGGCATGCATTCTTCTATATGACATGCATGCATTACATCATACTTTGGGAGTGTGAGGAGGAAACATATATTACCCTGCTATTGGGGTTTGTGCAGGCATGCATTCTTTTTATATGAAAAGTGGCTGCTGAAAATGGGTTTATTTATGCTTTGTATATTTTTTCTTGGGGAGTTGTTAAAAATGATGTGATGGCTGTCATTTGAAGCTTATTCCAAGGAGAATTTTCTATATTCAAAACAATTGGCACTTTATGATGGCTTAAATATGCTTTGTATATTTTTACTTACGATGTGCCATTCCTTTTTTGGATGATAGAATTGTTAGAGAGGGGGAAACTGCTTGTAAATGTTCCTTTTTAACAGATGAGGCAAGCTTATTGAACAGAAATTATTGGTTGGGTTCTTTTTTTACATAATGTTAAAGGACCCTTGTGCTCTTGTTGAAATCAATTTGCAGCTATATAAGTTATATATATTGAGCTGTTTAGTGAGAATTGTTGTTAGCATACTGATTTAAATAGCTTACGGATGTGATAATTTTAGATTTTTGGGCCGGAGATTTTACCTGCATAGGAGGTTCCACCTCAGGCTTTCTGCTGGGTTGGGAGGGGTTTTCCGTGACCATTTTGGGCATTGCTTATAGTTTTTTGCTGCACCATGGTTACACCTTAGGTTTTTAGACAATATAAATGATGTTGGTGATAGAATTGCACCCCTTATATATTGTAGGTATAATTAATAGCTAATTACAAAGTGATATGATAACTATTGGTGCCATTTTGGAAAGCTTACTGTTGTGAAGTGATACATATGGGGTGCAATATGCTGCAGTTTTTTGTAATATGTTGTTGTGAAGTATTATGCTATAGTTTTTTGGGAAGCTTACTGTTGTGAAGTAATAGCTCATAGTTCTTGCCAGCAATGGAGTTTGGCTACATATGTAATATGCTGAAGTTTTTTGTTTAATGTGCTGCATTTTTATTTAGGATATTTACATACATAGAACACAAATCTTGTGTATTTACTATGGTAGTTCAATATACAATGGTTTACATGTAGTTCCAAAAGGATACACTTTCTCCATCAGCTCCTCTCTTGCCACCATAACATTATATAAAGTTGAGTTTTGGTGTAATATATAAAGCTGAGAAGTGATATTTATGAGAGTTTCATTCTCTACAATGTATATGTTCAATTCATTTGATCAATTTAAACTACTTGCTGCTTTGCAAATATGTTTGAATATATGGATTAATTGAGTAATTGTTATTAAATGGATTTGTCCAATTTATTTTTTTATCTAATTAATGATTTTATTGACCTAACGGTGGAGCAGTTTGGATGGCCACATAAATTTGTTGTTGGCAACCGCTACCTTCATACTCCTGTAAGTATACTTTCTATATTTCCTAAATTTTTGGACTGATTTATTCTATGTTTAACAACTGTAGGACAATGAATTCAAGATATTCTGGGAAGTCCGAGAAAGTGATGTGTCAGTGCGGACTATAGTCCTTGCTACTCACATCACGCCAAACACACAGCTTCGAGAGGCAATTTTACAGGTGCCCGTGGTGTGCACAACGACAGGAGGACTGCAAATTATTCAGGTGGGCCGACAGGGAATCTGTTTTTATGATATCCCAACTGGACATCGCTACTCAGAGTTTGTTGATAGAAAAATTTTAAAACATTGCATCTGGTTTGGGTGCTTCCTTTTGTACTCCATCGCAGGCAGACAGTTTCGCTCAGGGTTCAAGAGTGTTAGAGCCTGACATCATGGGCTTTGATATGCTATTACATTTTAAAGTCAACATTATAATTTTTTTTCTTGTCATTTTGACATGTTATTTTTTTCTTTTTTTGCATTATACTCCATATTAGTATGTGAATGTGCATTTTACTTTTGTATGTTTCACTTTGCTTGTTTGATGTGCAAATATATTTGACTTATATAAATGTAACTCTACATTTTTTGTATTTTCTTGTCTTAACATTTATTCTCTAATTTTGATGAAAAAATAACAAATTCTACTACACAGATTATTCATTCATCTAAAAAAATTCAAATAAGTTGTTTACAAAATGCACCAACCAAACAGATGAACAACTTATTCATGACAGAGGCAGAATGACCTTTTTTTTTCAGAATCAGCTGTTTTCCAAACGCACAAACCAAACAGCCAGCCAGCTTATCCGGATCAGCTGGTCATCAACAGATTATCAGAATAAGCTGCTTATCAGGATAACTTGGATAAGCTACAACTGCCCCAAACAGAGCCTGAGTCTCCAATACAGAGTATCTAGCATTTCAGTAATTTTCCCAATCATATGCATGAGATTCTGTATCTCTTTTTCAATCTTCTTGATATTCTTCAAAAGTGCACTCGAGTTGTAGTAGGGCTGAACAGGTGATGAATTCCAAGATTCTTGATCCATCAACACATTCATATCATTTTCATCTCCCATTCCAATACAGTTGTACTACAACTCGAGTGCACTTTTTCCAGACTTTTGGCGCATCATGCGTCAGTTCCAAAATCTTCACCGTTTCGATTTCAATCCAATAATTTCTCATTTTTTCCATAAAATTAGGTAAATAAATATGTTTCTAAATATTTTTCTCAAATACATGGACTTCATAAAGACCTAAACATAAATATTCATAAAATTTTTCAAACACAATAAACTCAAAAGAAAACTAAACAACGATACATATGGGTTGCCTCCCATAAAGCGCTTGGTTTAATGTCTTCAGCCCAACATTCCCAGTCTTATTCTAGGTGACCCAACATTACAGTCACTTTATAAGCTGGTATTTGACCATCAAAATATGATTTCAATCTATGTCCATTCACTTTAAATATTCTTCCAGTCTTGGGGTCTTTGATATTACTTGCTCCACAGGGATAGACTTTTATAACTCTGAATGGCCCTTTCCACCTAAACTTTAACTTTCCAGGAAATAATTTCAATCTTGTATTGTATATTAAAACATCTTGTCAATTTTCAAATTCTCTTTTTATTATCTTCCGATCATGTCATTCTTTCATCTTTTTCTTAGAAATCCTCGTATTATCGTAAGATTCATTTCTAATTTCTTCAAGCTCATTCAATTGCAATATTCTTTTCTCACTAGCTTTTTTTAAATTAAAATCAAATTCTTTCATAGCCCAACAAGCTTTATGCTCCAATTCAACTAGCAAGTGATAAGTCTTCCAAAAAATTAATCTATATCGGGACATTTCTATATGTTTCTTATAGGCTATCATGTATGCGCATAATGCAGTATCTAATCTAGTAGACCAATCCATTTTATTAGGATTAACACTTTTTTTCAAAATTCTCTTAATTTCATGATTAAATACTTCTACTAAACCACTAGTCTGGGGATGATAAGCAGTTGCAATTTTATGCATTATATTATATTTTTCCACCAATTTTGCAACTGTAGCATTCCTAAAATAAGATCCTCCATCGGTAATGATTACTCTCGGCATTCTTGATCTTGTAAAAATATCTTTAATTAAAAATTTTGAAACACTCCCAACATCACATCTAGCTAAAGTGGTTCCTTCAATCCATTTTGAAACATAATCCACTACAATCAATACATAAATATTTCCAAATGAATTTATAAATGGTCCCATAAAATCTAATATCCATGCCAAAAATTTCAATTTCCAAATTAAATTTAGAGGCATTTCATTTCTATTTGAAATATTACCTACTCTCTAACACTAATCACATGTTTTGATATATATATATATTAACATATCTAAAAAGAGTACGTCAATAAAATCCAGACTGTAAAATTTTATGAACAATTCTATCATTTCCAAAGTTATCTCCAAATTTAGAATCATGAAATTTTTTGATAATTTCCTGAATTTCTTTATAACGTACACTGATCGACTTTTTTGTAATCGACAAATACAAGAATTTGATGACGCTACTAGAAGATTTAATTTCCAGCAACAGCGTCCAAAGACTTGATCACGACTTTATAGATGTGTCTAATATATTTAAGATGTATAATTATAATATTCAATAATGTTAAAGTCAAATTTGTCAACGCAAGTATACGTATCGCTCAAGTAATATAGGGCTCTAATGGAGTCCTAGATATCGATCCCACAGGGAGTGGTTTGGAATTACGGACTAACACTTTAGAAAAGCAAGACTTTAATCACAACAACGACGTTCAATTTTCTTATCTATCACTAATAGACAATTGAAATAAATAGATAATTTTAATAACTAATAAATAACTAATGATATAAAGTAGGGTTTAATTATGATATTCAATATATAAGAAAACATCCTTCTCCTTGTCAAGAAATTATAGTGAATGGATAAAATGAATTAGTTCAATTTATATTGTGTCAAATAGGAGCATACTTATTCTTTACCCTTTGGTCCAGGCATAAAGAACATTGACTAATCCTATGCTTGGTTACTGGTTGTGCGTGTGGGGTGGGAGGGTACCGACTCTCACTTCAGAGCTCCCATGTTCTTCTCATTTGAGGGCTAACATCTACACATCAGCACCCAAATAATAGGACTGAATTGGGGATTTTAGTCTGTCACTCTAAAATCTCCAAATCTTCGCTCAATAATAATATTTCCCTATTTATTTGCTCCCAACTTCCAAGGGCTTTGACCTCCCTGAATCTTAGATGTAACCTTCACTTTAGTTGTAAAACTCAACATATTTTAACAAATCAATTGGTCAGATTGAAAGTAAATTAAGATCTAAGTGAAAAGATCATCACAATTTCTTAAACATTTTCATGGCTTCACCAATTCAAATCACCATTTCACAAATCTTGAGACAAGGAGAAAGACAGAGAAAACTAATCAGAACTCATGGGGAAAACATAATAAAACTCAGAATTCATATATAAAACCAAATTCATACAAACTACAACAAGTAAATAAATTATCTCTAATTTCTCCCCAAGAACACTCCTCGAAGTTCCTCTGAATCTCTTCCTTTCTTTACAACACACAAAATTCCTCTTCGAAGTAGCAAGGAAGAAGAAATCTCTCACTTTCCCTCCTCTCTTACAATCTCTCGAAGAATACCTTACAATTGTTACACTCTAATGGTAATTTTATACACTCTAGATTCCTTAAACTACTTAGACTTCTCTTATTTTTTGGCCAAAATGTTCTTTTAAAGTTGTAGATGAGCTTTACAAAGAGTTGCCTAAGCATCCCTTCAAAATTTGGCCTTATCCAAGCTTGAGTTGGCATAACCTTCAATCTCGTCGTCGGCGGCCTCGAGGGCACCGTCAACGGGCTTCTTTAAATTTTTGTTCTATAGTCTCGGGAAAATCTCACCGTCGAAGGAGTCGAGGGCGCCGTCGGCAACCTAGTTCAAATCTTCACATTTTGGTCCTTTTCGCTCTAAATTCACTCCTTTTTGCATTTTTTTGCTCCAATGACCCTAATTCATCATTCCTGCAACAAAACATTAAAAATACCTTTCTTTAAAGTGCAATATCATCAAAAATAGTATAAAATAGGTATGAAAATCTCAACATATTTTCCTTTGGTCAAAATCCCCCGAATTTAACTATTACTTGTCCTCTAGTAATTTTAGTACTATATAAAAGTTATGATCTATTACAGTAAAGTTTTGATTTAGAAATACCATAAGTTTGATTTAAATAAATATCATAGTGAGATTTTCAGAAAAAATTCAAGTAATTGAATTAATTCTGTAGCTACCAGATTATCTAGTCATCAAATTTAAGAGTTCTAGTCTTCTATTTATTTCAAGAATGACTATATGTTGCAATATTAAGTCACTTAGAATATTTAAGAGAAATGAACTTCATGAGAAATTTACTAGTAAAAGATCTAATTCCATAAATATAAGTTCAGGAATGAATTTAAGTTTTCCCTTTATGTAGGTCCAGTGAAGCCAATTTTTGATTAAGCATATCCTCAAGCTTCTCCTCACTTCCATAATTTTTCTTTCTTTTCTCTTTTTCTTCTTTTCATTTGGATTTCTTTCAATCCTATATATATCTTTCTTTTCTTTTCAGGGATTATTTTTAATCCTTTCTTTTTCCTTTTTCAAGCGAGGATTACTATATCTGGATAGCCTTTAATGATTTTGAACTTCACTTTTCTTTCCCTAAATTTGAAACTCAAAGCATTCTTTACCTTA
>NEWO01000109.1:1018697-1043215 GCA_003013225.1 Phalaenopsis aphrodite | reverse complement strand
TCTCTAATTCTTTTCCACTTTGTAATTGAATTGCCTTGATTTGTTCTTTTCCTTGATCTTTAGGATTTGGTTCCACAGTACTCGGAAAAGTTCCTAATGTTTGGTTACTAAGCGCAGTAGCGATATACCCTAATTTGTTTTCAATATTCTTAATAGCAGTCCCTTGATGTTGTAATTGATTTCCTTGAATCTGTAATTGATTTCTTTGATTCTGTAATTATTAACCCATGTTTAATATCGGCTCTTCCATAGATAACTTCTTCTCCTTAATTTGAGTATTAATGTTAAATCTTGGAGGATAAGAAGGTCTATAGTTAACATTTCCCTGGTTGGATATATTTCCTAATAGGTTCACTGAGTTGTTTGCCCATTGTTGATTTGTAGAAGAATTTTTATTCCAATTAAAATTTGGATGATTCTTTCAACCTGGGTTATAATAATTTGAATATGAGTTGTTGGGTCTATTAATAGCATTTAAGGTCTCATATGAAGGTTGAAAATCCACAAATTGCCCAAAAGAATTTTCTTCCATCATAGGAGGTGTTGAAGAATAATTCATCCCATAATGATCTAATTTCTTCGATATTGCAGCAATCTGTGAAGCTAACATAGACATTCAATAATGTTAAAGTTGAATTTGTCAACACAAGTATACGTATCGCTCAAGTAATATAGGGCTTTAATGGAGTCCTAGATATCAATCTCACAAGGAGTGGTTTGGAATTACGGACTAAGACTTTAGAAAAGAAAGACTTTAATCACAACAACGACGTTCAATTTGCTTATCTGTCACTAATATGCAATTGAAATAAATAGATAATTTAATAACTAATAAATAACTAAAGATATAAAGTAGGGTTTAATTGTGATATTCAATATATAAGAAAGCATCCTTCTCCTTGTCAAGAAATTATAGTGAATGGATAAAATTAATTAGTTCAATTTATATTGTGTCAAATAGGAGCATACATATTCTTTACCCTTTGGTTCAGGCATAAAGAACATTGACTAATCCTATGCTTGATTACTGATTCTGCGGCTAGGCTGGGAGGATACCGGCTCTCACTTCGGAGCTCCCACGTTCCCCTCACCTGAGGGCTAACATCTACACATCAGCACCCAAATGATAGGACCAAATTGAGGATTTTAGTCAGTTACTCTAAAATTTCCAATTCTTCGCCTGATAATAATAATTCCCTATTTATTTACACCAAACTTCCAAGGGTTTTAACCTCCCTAAATCTTGGATGTAAGCTTCACTTTAGTTGTAAACTTAACATATTTTAACAAATCAATTGGCCAGATTGAAAGTAAATTAAGATCTAAAGGAAAAGATCATCACAATTTCTTAAACATTTTCATGGCTTCACCAATTCAAATCACCATTTCACAAATCTCAAGACAAGGAGAAATACAGAGAAAACTACTCAGAACTCATAGGGAAAACACAACAAATCTCGGAATTCATATATAAAATCAAATTCATACAAACTAAAACAATTAAATAACTTATCTCTAATTTCTCCCCAAGAACACTCCTCGAAGTTCCTATGAATCTCTTCATTTCTTTACAACACACAGAATTCCTCTTCGAAGTAGCAAGGAAGAAGAAATCTCTCACTCCCCCCCCCCTCTTACAATCTCTCAAAGAATTCCTCACAATTGTTACACTCTAATGGTAATTCTATACACTCTAGATTCGTTTGACTACTTAGACTTCTCTTATTTTTGGCCAAAATGTTCTTTTAAAGTTGTAGATGAGCTTTCTCAAGAGTTGCCTAGGCATCACTTCAAAATTTTGCCTTATCCAAAGCTTGAGTAGGCATAACCGTCGATCTCGCCGTTGGCGGCCTCAAGGACGCCTTCGGCGGGCTTCTAGAAATTTTTGTCCTGTAGTTTCGAGAAAATTTCGCCGTTGGCGGCGTCGAGGGCATCGTCGGCGGCCTAGTTCAAATCTTCACATTTTGGTCGCTTTCGCTCCAAATTCTCTCCTTTTTGCATCTTTTTTCTCCAATGACCCTAATTCGTTATTCCTGCAATGGGACATCAAAAATACTTCTCTTTAAAGTGCAATATCATAAAAAATATCATAAAATATGTATGAAAATCTCAACATATTTTCCTTTGGTCACACACAGCGTCTCAAAAATATGACTTTGCATCATAAATGAATTTCATTTCATGTTGTTACGTCAGTTCATATGGTAAAGTACCACTAACAATATAATTTACAATATCAGCATACCAAGGTATTTCCCATCCTCTTACAGGATAAAGTTGTTCATCAGGAAAAGTTTTATTAATTTTTTTCCCAATCAATTATTTCTTCTTTTTCTAGCCTAGATAGATGATAAGCAATTTGATTATCAGTCCATTTTCTATCGAATATTACAAAATCAATCTATTGCATAAACCCATCTAATTAGTCTTGGTTTAGCATCCTTCTTTTGCATCAAATATTTAATAACTGAATGGTCAGTATGCACAACACATTTAACTCCAATCAGATATGACCTGAACTTATCAAAAGCATACACAATGGGTAACAACTCTCTTTCAATAGTGGTGTAATTAATTTGAGCATCATTAAGAGTCTTACTAACATAGTAAATAACTTTAAAAATCTTATCATATATCTACCCTAAAATAGCTTCAATAGCATAATCACTAGCATCACACATTAATTCAAAAGGTTTCTCCCAATCAAGTGAAAAAATTATAGGAGCAGTGATCATTTTTCTTTAAAGATTCAAAGGCTTTAAGGCAATCCTAATTAAAGTTAAATTTTGTATCTTTTTCCAGAAGTTGGAATAAAGGTTTAGTAATTTTTCTGTAAAATCCTGCATGTCCTAAAAAGCTCCTAACTCCTTTTACTATAGTAGGTGGAGGTAGATTTGATATAACCTGTATTTTTGTAAGATCTACTTCCATGCCATGTTTTTGAAATTTTTATGTCCAAGCACAATTCCTCTTGAAACCATAAATTGACATTTTTCCCACTTCAATACAAGATTAGTCTTTTCACAACGTTCCAAAATTTTCTCTAAATGATTTAGACATATTTTGAATGAAGTTTCAAATACAGAAAAATCATCCATAAAGACTTCAATTCTTTTTTCAATCATATCACTGAAAATTGACATCATATATCTTTGAAATGTTGTAGGTGCATTACATAATCCAAAGGGCATTCACCTAGAAGCAAACGTTTTATAAGGACTAGTAAAGTTGTTTTCATTTGATCCTCTTAAGCAATAGGTATTTGATGATAATCGGTATATCCATCTAGAAAATAAAAATATTTATCCCCAGCTAATCTATCCAACATCTAGTCCAAAAAGGGTAAGGGAAAATTATCTTTCTTGGTGGCAGAATTTAATTTTCCATAGTCCATGCAGATTCTCCAACCACTATGGACTTAGCTTGTTGATATTAATTTGTTATGCTCATTTATCACTTCAATTACACCTCCTTTCTTTGGAAAATAGTGAATTGAACTTACCCAAGCACTGTTTGAAATAGAATATATTATTCCAGCATCTAAAAAATTTAAAATTTATTTCTTCACAACTTCTTTCATCATAGGATTTAATCTCCTTTGAGGATCAACTCTTGGTTTATGTTGATCTTCTAAAAAAATTCTATGCATACAAATTGAAGGATTGATTTCTTTAATATCAGCTAATGTTCATCCAAAATCTTTCTTATATCTTTTTAAAGTTTCCAATAATTGTTGTTTTTATGTATCAGTTAATTCTGAGGATACTATAATAGATAATGTAGATAAATCTCCTAAGAATGCATACTTCAAATGTGTAGGAAGTTTTTTCAGTTCTAATTCAGAAGGTTTCTCAATTAATGAAATCAAATTCTTGTTATTTTCTGTAGGATCTAACATCACATATTTTTCCTAAACATATTACAAATCCTCTTTACTCACTTCCATAGATTCATCATGAATTTTATCATTATCATGATATTACATATATTCCTTTTTAAATTTTCTTTCAAAATTCTTCTTAAAATATGCATGGCTTAAATATTCATTAATATCCATTCTGAAGCATTCAATCTCTTATTCTTTTGCAGGGTATCTCATTGATTTTCCAATATTAAATGTAACCTCTTGATCGCTAACTCTCATAGTTAGTTCTCCTTTCTGCACATTTATTAAAGCTCTTCTAGTGGCTAGGAATGGTCTTCCTCAAATGATAGTAATTTCTTTATCTTCCTTCATATCTAATACAATAAAGTCCATAGGAAAGATAAATTTATCAACTTTTACCAAAATATTTTCTATAACTCCTTTAGGATAGGTAATCGAATGATCAGCTAATTGAAGAGTTACAGTTGCAAGTGAAATATCTCCTAAGCCTAACCGTCTGAAAATTGATAATGACATAAGATTAATACTGGCTTCTAAATCATAAAAAGCTTTTCCATAAAATCGTTTGCCAATAGCAAGGAATTGTAAAACTTCCAGGATCTTTAAGTTTCTTTGGAATCTTTTCCTGAATTATAGTGCTACACTCTTCAATGAGTGCAATTGTCTCATTATTTACAAACTTCCCATTCTTATTAAGTATATCCTTCATGAACTTCACATAGCTTGACATTTGTTCCAAAGCTTCAACAAATGGATTGTTTATCATTAATTTCCTCAAAATTTTCAAAAATTTTAAAAATTGATTATCTCTATGTTTCTGCTTCAATCTTTGAGGAAATGGAGGTGATGGTCTTTTTACAGTGATTTTTATTGGTTTAATAGGACTTTTTGCTTTGAAATGAAAATCTTCACCACATTTTTCATTTTCCACCTTAGCTTTTTCAACTTCAACTTCTTTTTGAACTTTATTTTCTAATTCTTTTCTACTTCTCAGTTGAATAGATTTAATTTTCTCTTGGTTCTGATCTTTAGGATTTACTTCAACTTTACTAGGCAATACTCCTGGAGGTCTATTGCTAAGTGCGGTAGCAATACATCCCAAATGATTTTCCATGTTTTTAATCGAAGCTCCTTGACTTTGTAATTGACTCCCCATTTGCAATATCAATTATTTCATTGACAGCTTTTTCTCCATACTCTGCAAATTATTAAATCTTAGAGGTTAATAAGGTTTATAAGTTGGATTTTCTTGATCATTGGAGTTTCCCAATAAGTTCGCAGTGTTGTTTCCCCATTGCGGATTTGCAGCATTTGAGTTATTGTTACTCCAACTAAAGTTTGGATGGTTTTTCCATCCATGATTGTAATTATTGGCATAAGGGTTATTAGAATGTTTATTTATTATATTTAAAGTCTCATAAGAAGATTGAGATTCTATCATTTGTTCTAATGAGTTTTCCTCAAGCACAGGTGTTGTCTGAGAATAATTCATTCAATATTGATCTTTCTTCTTCGATATAGCAGCTATTTGGGTAGCTAACTTAGATATTGCATCAAAATCATGAATACTGGCTACTCTTTTTGGATTGGCCCTTTTATAGGGCCATTGAAAATTATTATAGTCATCTCTTCAATTAATGAATATACTTCATCGAATGATTTTGACATTATTGATCCACCAACAGCAGCGTCAATTATCAATCTGAGAGATCCAACCAACCCATTATAAAAAGTTTGAATTATTAACCAATCTGGCAATGAATGGTGTGGACACTTTCTAAGGAGATCTTTAAATCTTTCCTAGGCTTCATAAACTGATTCCTCTTCAAACTGAAAAAAGATGTGATATCATTTCTAAGCTTAGCAGTTTTTGAAGGTGGAAAATATTTAGATAAGAATTTATGTGATAAATCCCCCATGTTCTAATAGATCGAGGTGCTAATGAGTTTAACCACATCTTTTTTTTATCCCTTAGTGAAAAAGGAAAAATTCTAAGCCTGACGGCATCATTCGGCACTCCATCATATTTAAATATAGCACACAATTCTAGAAAACTAACAAGGTGTAAATTAGGAACTTCAGTTGGTGTTCCTCCAAACTGATTATTTTGTATCATTTGGATAATAGCAGGCTCAAGCTCAAATGAATTGGCAGCCACACAGAGTTTTATATACTCAAATGAATTTCAACTGTTGTAGGATTAGCATAATCTCTTAAAGGTCTCTGATGATGTTCTTTTTATTTCCAACATTGTTTAAATTGCAAGCCTTTTAGCTAAATTGATCTTTCTCTTTTGTTATTTTCTAATTTTTCTAATAATTCTCTCTAATTCAAAATCATAAGTTACTAAATTTTAAGACCTCATGCTACGCATAAACTAACAAAAGCAAGTAATTAAAACAAGCAAACACACTTAAATAAGAAAATGTTCAAGACTAAACTACAAACACTCTTTTTTTTTAATATATTTTTAAAATAAAATAAAATACTTACTAATACTACTTTTCATTACTTCCCCGGTAACGGCGCCAAAAACTTGATGCGCGGGGTAGATTTAGTGTGTAAATATTGCAAATATTTTTCAATATTACAAAATTACACACGACAAATATATAATAAATGTGTAATATAATCCCAACAAAAAGACCTTTTATGAAAACAGTTTATCTTTTAAAACTCTTTTTAAACTGCAAAATCCCATTAAAATCAACGCAAGTATATGTATCGCTCAAGTAATAAAGGGCTCTAATGGAGTCCTAGATATCAATCCCACATGGAAGTTGGAAAACCCTTGAAGTATGTTTTTGAAATTATTTTATAATTTAAAAATACAAAAATAAAAGTAAAGTGTGAAGTTTAAATATTAACTACTAAGGAAATGTTATGTAAAATGCAGTTGAAAAACAAAGTTAACTAACTAAGAACTAACTTTCAAAAATAAAATTACGAAAACTAAACAAAATTTTTGTTTTGACGGAAAGTTAAAATTTAAGAAAGCATCATTCCCCTTTACAATGAGTATATAGATAATGATGAAATTGATATCATTTCAAAAAATATATATATAAATTATTTTGTGCCTAATAGGAGCAATCCTATTCCTTACCCACTTCAGAGTGTTATAAAGAATATTGACCAATCCAGAGTTTGGTCCCTAATTTCTTGATTAAGCTTGAAGGATACCGGCTGCCACTCCATGACTCCCACTACTCCCTCACCTGAGGGCTAACAATCTCTCATCAGTTCCAATCAACTAGACCAAATTGGAGATTTTAATCTGTAACCTTAAAATCTCCAATTTTGCATCCAACAAAGTATATTTCCCAGTTTATTTGCACCCAATCCCATGGATGACATACTCTTCCATGAAATTAAATATGATTCTCCCTATGTTGTAGAAATCATATCCCTTTTCAGAACCTATGTCTCTCAAAAAGTTTTAACATTTTAATTAGTCAGATCAAAAGTAAATGAAGATTAGAGTTCAAATCATCACGAATTATTAACATTTAAAAATAAAATCAATTCTTCACAAAATCGTATCTCAAAGTAAGGAGAAGGATAAAGAAGGCTACTCATAATTTATTAGAATAGTACGACAAAACATGAATTTCATACATAAAATAAGTTTACAAAATAAAAGAAATAAAAGACAACTTATCTCACAATCCTTCCCAATAAAATCCCTAGAAGTTGTCTCTCTTTACAATCCAACTCAATTATCTCTTAGAAGTGTAATGAAGAATAAATCTATCCCTTTCCCTCTCCTCTTACAACCCTACAATAAAATCTCATCTTCTCTCATCTTGCCTCTCACGCCAACTTTCTATGTCTCTCTCTCTTTCTCATCTCTCGCCAACTCTATGAAGTCTTCTCTTTATTTTGGGCTTTATCCTTTGAAAAATAATTTAAAATTCCCCTCCAAAATTTAACTCTTTTGAATTCAAAAGATGTGTCATTTGATCCAAGAGACATATCCCTTCATAAAAGAACCTTCCAAAGTGCTAGATAGATTGAATTACTCCAATAAGTGTGTAGAACAAGTTTCCCTTTGAAAAGTTGCACAAAATTTATCTTGAACTACCTAATTTGCAAAAAGTCATCTGGTGCATCATGTGCCGATCTGTCGCATCATGCGCCAAAATCCAAAAATTTGCTATTTTGGTTCCAAATTTCATCCTTTTCACCATTTTGCTCCAAATGCCTAAAAAATAAATGTCTGCAACAAAAAGATGAAAATGCCCTTCTTTAAAGTGTAATATCACCAAAAATAAGCACAAAATATGTGCTTAAAATAGTATATTAGTTTAGTGTATCAAGTATCTCCTATCTATCCCACGTCACTTGACAAAACTATTAATCTTTGTACTCTTGAAGGCTGACCCATTATCTGAAATCACTCTTCACAGAACATCAAAACGGTAGACAATCTGACTCTTGAAAAACTAAAGAACGTGTTGCGTTATAACCTCTTGTAACGACACCGTCTCTTCCCATTTGGAGAAGTAATATGTAGATGCAATAATGAATCTATTTCATTTTGGATATGGAGGGTCTATTAGACCGACTATATTCGTGCTCTAACATTTGAATGGGCACGAGGCAACGGTTGGATGTGGCACATTCAATGGTTGGTGCAAGACCACTCCGTGCACTTGACATTAGTGACACTTTCTGGTTGTATCCATGCAATCTATTATCATCCCTGGCCAATAATATTTGACTCTCTTAATTGTCATTGGCCTTGACCGGTGAGCACCACACAATCCATCATTGATACACCAAAAATATATGCATTTTTAAACCCATTTTTTATACTCATTTTTTAGTGATATTGCACTTTAATGGAAGGTATTTTTAATGTTTTCTTGAAGGTTATTGAATTTTAGAACTTGGAGCAAAAATAAAGCAAAAAAGGATGAAATTTGGAGTTAAAATGGAGAAGTTAAAAATTTTTCAGTGTCGACGGCGCCACACTGGGTGCTGATGGCACTGTTTGACAGAGAGCAGCGAATTAAATTACGGACCACTAGCGCAAGAATGGGTGTCGACTATGTCAGTCTCAATTTAGACCCTGTTTCTAAAAGATTTGACAAATTTGGATGCTTTTTGAAGAGATTTTGGATGCACCTATTAGAGAACCAACTCTAGGTTCTATTTAGGGTCAAAATTGATCAAAACATTTGCTTTTTTTTTGCCACTTCTTGGCTCAATTCATTTTCTTACATACCATACCCTTTTTCATCTTCATTTCAACACAATTTTGGAGTCTATTAGTGATTTCAATTTAAGAATTTAGAGTTTTGTGTTGAGATTAAGTGTGAATATTTCCCTAAGAGTGTTGGAGAAGGAGAAAAGTGAGAGATTTCTTCTTCCTACATTTTCTATGAAAGGCTACAAGGGATTTGCTTTGAGAAAGAGTTTCAGATAAGTTTTATTTAATTTTTTTTAGTGTTGTATGAACTTTCTTTTATATATGAAATTTATGTTTTGCAGTATCTTTCTCATGAAATCTGAGTTTTTTCCTTTATCTTTCTCCCTACTTTGAGATATGGTGAAATGAAGAGATAATATGGATGTGCCAAATGTTAAAATATAAAATAAATTGTGATTATTTTTTAACTCCGAACTTAATTTACCTTTTGATCTGACCAATTGAATTATTAAAATTTTTTGTGAAATATATGATCCGAAAAATGGAGTATGAGTTCTACAACAGAGTGAGGATCACATATGATTCCATGAAGGAGAATTTTGTTCATGGAATTAAGTGCAAATAAATCAGGAAATATACATTATTGGGTGTAGAATTGGAGATTTTAAGGTGACAGACTAAAATCCCCAATTTGATCTTAGTGTTTAATAACTAAAGCGAGAGTTTAAGAATAGCTAATGATTTTCTATAACATTATATCAAGGTAAAGAATTAAAACTACTCCTATTAAGCACAATACATATTAAAACCATTTATCTCATCTCATTTTACCAAAATCTCATTATACTGACAAAGATGCTTTTTCACATAAGAAATTTTTATCACATAAACATAGTTTAATAATTTAGTTGTTACTGTTTAAACTTTGTATTTCAGATTTGCTAGTAGTTAAATAATTTAGTTCTGATAATATCTCAACATTCAAAATTAGTGATAGTAATTTAGTTTTACTTTTTGTAAATTTTCTAGTTAATTTATCATTTCAAATTTAAACCTTCCCCGTGGGATAGATATTTGGGGATTAAATAAAAAGTCTTTTATTACTTGATAATGATAAGTATACTTGTGTAGAATCTCAACATTAATTGCTTAAGTTTCTTATTTATAAAAGATTGCATCAAGCTTTTGGCACTGTTGTATAGTGGAGTCAACTTTATCTATTTTGCACAACTATATTCTAGAGATCAGGAGTGCACTTCTTTGACAATATCTTGTGCTTCAGCTCTGCTCATACACCTCAGCCACATTTAATTAAATGACCTTTTATAGAGGAAATCACCTATCATAGCATATGACATAGCTCTTCTTGTGATATGATATGTTGTTGACTTATCATCTGATAGCTTTCCTATTTTCAAATATTCTATTAATGGCATGTTCCAATCTTCAGTAATGTCAGCTACTGTAGATACCATCTCTTATTCTTTTTTGAGCTTCTATAGACCATCAAAGCTGATCTGTGATATAACCTGATGTCCTTGTATATTAATTTCAATGGAATCCTCTAACGGACACGTCATTTCCTTAGCAAGTTTAGCTAAAGCGTCGGCATGGGTGTTATCTCCTCAAGAAATCTAGCACAATGTCACTCTAGGGATTTGTTCTAGTAACTTCATTGTGTACCGATGATATTCTGCCAACCTCAGCTTCAAAATCTTGTACTGTCTGGAAACTTAATGAATGACGAGTTATGAGTTGCTATAGATGGCATGTTTGTTATGTCCATTAAGATTGCCAACTTTAATTCAGTAATCAAGGCTTCATATTCTACCTCATTATTCATGCATGGATCTGTCAGATGGTAGGAAAACCATAACATTCTCTGATCTGGTGTAACAAAAATCAGACCAAATCCTGTTTTCCTAGTATGATTGTCTGCAATCCTTTATCTTTTATGGCTGATGAAGCTCCATCAAAGTACATTTCCTAACGTCTTGCACTAGACAACTACATTTGTAGTGTCTACTCATCTAGTAGATCATCGTTGAGAGGGGACACAGCTGAAAGTGGAAGCGCTGCAAAACAATCTATTAAAATCTGTCCATTGATAGTGCAAAGGGGTATGAAAGTTATAATAAATTACAATAAAATCATCAACGACCATGCTAAACGCCGGAAAGTGTTCTTTGGGTCATCAAACAATACAATGGATTAACTTTCAAAATTATGGTGATTTTATGAGAGACCATGTATTGCCTAACCTTTTGGGCAAAAAGAATTAAAGCTAGATAATGTTTCTCAATATGAGGATATGTACCTCCGTAGGTATTAGATGTCGACTCAAGTAGTAGGGTGCATTTTCGTCACCCTCATCATTGACCTGAGCAAGCAGAGCTTCAAAAGAGTCTTATAGGGTTGTGGTATAGAGTATCAAAGGTTTTCCCGTGATAGTGACTGCCAAAACAGGACCACACAACCACCCTACTTAATTCATGGATCAATAGAATTCCCTACTTTGGGTCCTCCATGTACTGATCTCAACTAAACCCTAACCTAAGGCTAGTGGCCTAGGGGACCATCTACATGAGTTTCCTAAAAAGTTAAGGGACTAACTAAGCATATTTGACTAAAGCCTTATGTTGTGAGTGTAAGTGTGGAGGTATTGATACACGAAAATAATATGTTGTTTTAAGTATATATTTTATGCTTATTTTTTGTCAAATTGCACTTTAAAGAAGTGTATTTTCATATTTATGTTGCAGGTATATCAATTTAGGTATTTGGAGCAAAAGTAGCAAAAAGGATGAAATTTGGAGCCAAAACAGCGAAGTTTCGAATTCTCATGCATGATGCACCAAAATGGCGCCAAATGCGCTGAAATGGTGTTGGATGCGCTGGATTGGCTCCAGATTCATCAAAATCCAAAATAGCAAGGTCATCAACAAACTGGCGCATGATGCGCTAGATTGGCGCCAGATGCGTCATTTGACAGAGAGTTGGCGCATGATGACTTTTTGAGCCAAAACAGCGATGTTTCAAATTCTCATGCATGATGCGCCAAAATGGCGCCAAATGCGCTGAAATGGCGTTGGATGCACTGGATTGGCACCAGATGCGCCAAAATCCAAAACAGCTAGGTCATCAATAAACTGGCGCATGATGACTTCTAGATTGGCGCCAAGGATGACTTTTTGAGGAATAAGGCAGTTCGAGATGAATTTTACACAAATTTTCAAAGGGACACTTGTTCTAAACACCCCTTGGAGTAATTCAATGCATATAAACACTTTGGAATGTTCTTTTATGAAGGTATATGTCTCACGGATCATTGGACATGTCTTTTATATTCGAAAGAATTCACTTTTGGACAGAATTTTGTGGGGAATTTTGAATTCTTTTTGGAGGGAGGAAAATTTTGATAAAAGAGAGGGAAGTCTAGAGCTTGAAAAGAAGAGTGAGGATTTTTGGGCATGAGGTGTGTAGCGTGAAGAAGGAGAGTTAGAAAGAGAGAGGAGTTTTAAGCATAAGTTGTGTAGCGTGAAGAAGGAGAGTTAGAAAGAGAGAGGAGTTTTGGGCGTGAGGTGTGTGGCGTGAAGAAGGAGAGTGTGTGTGTGTGAGAGAGAGAGAGAAAGTCAAGGGCTTGGAGATTTTCTTCAAGGATTGTAAGAGGGGAGGGAAGGTGAGAGATTTCTTCTTCATTACACTTCTAAGAGAGAATTTTGTGTGCTTGTAAAGAGAGAAAGGCTTGGAGAGAACTTCTAGGAGTTTGCTTGGGAAGGATTGTTAGATAACCTGTGTCTTTTGTTTCTTTTATTTTGTAAATTTGTTTTTATATTGAAATTCGTGTTTTGTTGTATCCTTGTCATGATTTCTGAGTAGTCTTATTTATCATTCTCCCTACTTTGAGATATGGTTTTGTGAAGAATTGATTTTATTTTATCTATTTTAAATGTCAATAATTTGTGATGATTTGAACTCTGATCTTCATTTACTTTTTTATCTAACTAATTGAAATGTTAAAATGTGTTGAGAAAAATTTGTTCCAAAATCGCTATGGTTTTTAGAACATGGGGAGAATCACATTTGATTTCATGGGAGAGTATTTCATTCATGGAATTGGTTGCAAATAAATGGGAAAATATACTTTGTTGGATGCAAAATTGGAGATTTTAAGGTGATATATTAAAATCCTCAATTTGGTCTAGTTGATTATAAACTGATGCGAGATTATTAGCCCTCAGGAGAGGGAGTGGTGGGAGCTCTGACAGCCAGTATCTTCCTAGCTTGACCATGGAATTAGGGATTAAAATCTGGATTAGTCAATGTTCTTTATGCACTCAGAAGAGGGTGAAGAATAGAATTGCTCCTATTTAGCACAAAATAGTTTATATTTATTTTTAAATGATTTTAATTTCCTTACAATACATATACTGATTGTAAAGGGGAACGATGCTTTCTTAAATTTAAACTTTCTGTCACAACATCTTAGTTTTAATTTTTGTAAATTTACTTTTTAAAGTTTAGCATTTAGATTAGTTAACTTTGTCTTACAACAACATTTTAATTAGCATTCACTTGTTACTTAGTATTCAAACTTCGCACTTTACTTTTTATACTTTTAAAATTATACTTTACATTATAATCTTAAGAAATTATTTACAGGCATTTTCAACTTCCCTGTGGGATCAATATCTAGAACTTCATTAGAGCCCTTTATTACTTGAGCGATACATATACTTGCATTATTTTTAAATGGGATTTGGCAGTTTAAATATTATTAAAAGATAAAACTATTTTAATTGAGTTATTTTCTTAAGATTAATTTGCATATTTGCTATTGCATTTGTCGTTTGTATTTTGTAATATTGAAAAATATTTGTAAAATTAACTCACTAAATCAACCCACATCAAGTTCTTGGCGTCGTTGTCAAAGAAGTAATGGAAAGTAGTAGTATGTTATTTTATAATTTATAGTATTCTTATTTAAAAAAAATGAGTTTTTTGTAGTTTAGTTTGAATATTTTCTTATTTAAGTGTGTTTGCTTATTTTAAATTACTTGTTGTGTATATTTATGTGTGGTGTAAAATTTGAAAATTTTGGTACCTTATGATTCTGAGTTATAAAGAATAATTAGAAAATTTTAAAAACAACAAAAAGAGATAGACCATATTAGAAAAATGACTTACAATTTGAGTAATACTGGAAATGAAAATGAACATCATCAGACCTTTAAGAGATTATGTTAATCCTACAGTAGATGAGATTCAATTAAGCATACGAAACCCTGTTGTAGCTGCCAATTCATTTGAGATTAAACTTGTTATTATCTAAATGGTTCAAAATAATTAGTTTCGGGGAACACCAACTGAAGATCCTAGTTTACACCTTGCTAGTTTTCTAGAATTATGTGCTACATTTAAATTTAATGGTGTGTCGAATGAAGCCATCAGACTTAGACTTTTTTCCTTTTTCACTAAAGGATACAGTTAAGATGTGGTTAAACTCATTAGCAGCTGCATCTATCAGAACTTGGGGAGATTTATCACAAAAAAATTTATCTAAATATTTCTCACCTTAAAAAATTGTTAAGCTTAGAAATGATATGACATCTTTTTGTCAGTTTAAAGGGGAATCAATTTATGAAACTTGTGAAAGATTTAAAGATCTCCTTTAAAATTGTCCACACCATGCATTGCCAGATTGGTTAATAATTCAAACATTTTATAATGGATTGGTTGAATCTCTTAGATCGATAATTAACATTGCCACTGGTGGATCATTAATGTCAAAACCATTCGATGAAGCATATTCTTTAATTGAAAAGATGGCTACTAATAATTTTTAATGGCCCTTTGAAAGGGTAAATCTAAAAAGCGTAGCCAGTATTCATGATTCTGATGCAATATTTATGTTAGCTACACAAATAGATGTTATATCAAAGATAATAGATCAATATGGAATGAATTATTCTCAAACATCATATGTGCTTGAGGAAAATTCATTGGGACAAATGATAGAATCTCAATCTTCTTATGACACCTTAAATGTAATAAATAATCATTCTAATAATACTTATGCCAATTATTATAATTTTGATTGGAAGAATCATTCGAATTTTAGTTGGAGTAACAAAAGAATTCTAATGCTGCAAATCCGCAATGGGGAAACAACACTGCGAACCCATTGGGGAACTCTAACAATCAAGGAAATCCAACTTATAAACCTTATTACCCTCCATAATTTAATAATTTGAAGAGTAAAGAGAAAAAACTGTCAATGGAAGAATTGATATTGCAAATAGGAAGTCAATTAAAAAGTCAAGGATCTTCAATTAGAAACATGGAAAATTAATTGGGATGTATTGCTACCGCACTTACCAATGGACCTCCAGGAACGTTGCCTAGTAATGTTGAACTAAATCCTAAAGATCAAAACAAAGAGCAAATTAAGGCTATTCAACTTAGAAATGGTAAAGAATTAGAAAACAGAGTTTAAAAAGAAGTGAAAGTTGAAGTTGAAAAAGATGAGGTGGAAAATGAAAAATCTTGTGAAAATTTTCATTTTGAGTCAAAATGTCCTAGTAAACCAATGAAAATCATTGTAGAAAGACCACTTCCTCCATTTTCTCAAAGATTGAAGCAGAAAAATAGAGATAACCAATTTTCAAAATTTTTAGAAATATTGAGGAAATTAACAATAAACATTTCATTTGTTGAAGCTTTGGAGCAAATGTCAAGCTATGTGAAGTTCATGAAGGATTTGCTTAATAAAAAAAAGGAAGTTTATAGATAATGAGAATGTTGCACTCGATGAAGAGTGTAACACTATAATTCAGAAAAAGCTTCCTATAAAACTTAAAGATTCTGGAAGTTTTACAATTCCTTGTGTTATTGGCAAAATAGTTTTTGGAAAAGCTTTATGTGATTTAGGAGTTAGTAATGATCTTATGTCATTATCAATTTTCAGAAGGTTGGGCTTAGGAGATATTTCACTTACAACTATAACTCTTTAGTTAGTTGATCGTTCGATTACCTATCTTAAAGGAGTTATAGAAAATGTTTTGATAAAAGTTGATAAATTTATCTTTCCTGTGACTTTATTGTATTAAATATGGAGGAAGATAAAGAAATTCCTATCATTTTAGGAAGATCATTCCTTGCCACTAGAAGAGCTTTGATAGATGTGCAGAAAGGAGAACTAACTATGAGAGTTAGTGATCAAGAGGTTACATTTAATCTTGTGAAATCAATGAGATACCCTACAAAAGAGCGAGAGATTGAATACTTCAGGATGGATATTAATGAATATCTAAGCCATGAATATTTCAAAAAGACATTTGAAAGGGAATTTGAAAAGGAATATGAGGATATCGAAATGAGGATAAAATTCAAGATGAATCTTTGGAAGTGAGTAAAGAAGATTTGGATTATGTTCAGGAAAAATTTGAAATGCTAGATACTACAAAATGTAATAAGAATTTGATTTCATCTATTAAGAAATCTCCTGAAGTAGAACTGAAAACACTTCCTACACATTTAAAGTATGCATTCTTAAGAGATTTATCTACATTACTTATTATAGTATCCTCAGAATTAATTGATGAGAAAGAATAATAGTTGTTGGAAACTTTGAGAAGATATAAAAAAGCCTTTGGACGGACATTAACTGATATTAAAGGAATCAGTCCTTCAATTTGTATGCATAGAATTTTATTGAAAGATTAACATGAACCAAGAGCTTGTCCTCAAAGGAGATTAAATCCTATGATGAAAGAAGTTATTAAGAAACAAATTTTAAAAAGGTTAGATGTTGGAATAATATATCTTAATTCAGACAGTGCTTGAGTAAGTCCAATTCACTATTTTCCAAAGAAAGGAGGCATGAATGTAGTGGCGAATGAGAATAATGTATTAATACTAACAAGATAAGTCACTGGATGACGAATATGCATAGAATATAAAAAATTAAACTCTATCACCAGGAATGATCATTTTTCTTTACACTTTTTGGATCAGATGCTGGATAGGTTGGCTGAGCACAAATATTTTTGTTTTCTAGATGGATATACTGGTTATAATCAAATATATATAGCTCTAGAGGATCAGGAGAAAACAACATTTACTAGTCTGTATAGAACTTTTGCTTTTCGGTGAATGCCCTTTGGATTATGTAAAGCAACCGCAACATTTCAAACATGTATGATGTCAATTTTCAGTGATTTAATTAAAAAAAGGGATTGAAGTCTTTATGGATGATTTTCTATGTTTGAAACTTCATTTGAAATATGTCTAAATCATTTAGAGAAAGTTCTTGAATGATGGGAAAAGAATAATTTCGTATTGAACTAGGAAAAAGTGTCAATTTATGGTTGCAGGAGGAACTGTGTATGGGCATAAAATTTTAGAAAATGGCATGGAAGTAGATCCTATAAAAATTTAGGTTATATTAAACTTACCTCTGCCTACTAATGTAAGAGGAGTTAGGAGCATTTTAGGAAATGCTGGATTTTACAGGTGATATATTAAAGATTTTTCTAAAACTACTAAAACTTTATGCCAACTTCTGGAAAAATATATAAAATTTGATTTTAACCAAGATTGCATTAAAGCCTTAGAAACTTTAAAGGAAAAATTGATCACTGCTCCTATAATTGTTTCACCTGATTGGGAGAAACCTTTTAAATTAATGTGTGATGCTATTCATTATGCAATTGGAGATGTATTAGGGTAGAGATATGATAAAATTTTTAAAGTTATATACTATGCTAGAAAGACTCTTAATAATGCTCAAATTAACTACACCACCACTGAAAGAGATTTATTATCCATTGTGTATACTTTTGGCTAGTTTAGGTCATATTTGATTGGAGCTAAATGTGTCATGCATACTGACCATTTAGCTATTAAATATTTAATGCAAAAGAAGAATGTGAAATCAAGACTAATTAGATGGGCACTTCTGATGCAAGAGTTTGATTTCGTAATAGTCAATAAGAAAGGGATTGATAATCAAATTTTTTATCATCTACCTAGGCTAGAATAAGAAAAAATACTTGACATGGAAAAAAATAAATGAAAATTTTCCTGATGAACAATTTTATATTGTAAAAGGATGGGAAATACCTTGGTATGTTGATATTGTAAATTATATTGTTAGTGGTATTTTACCATATGAATTAACAAAATAACAAAAAAAGAAATTCATTCATGTGTAAACACTTTTTCTTTGATGAATTATATCTATAAACAATACAAAGATTTAGTAAAGAGATTATGTGTGCCTTACATAGAAATTCAAAAAATTATTCAAAAATATCATGATTTCGAATTTGGAGGACATTTTGGGAATGATAGAAGTGTTTATAAAATTTTGCAATCTAGATTTTATTGGTCTACTCTATTTAAAGATGATAATATATATATAAAAACATGTGATCGGTGTCAGAGAGTAGGTAATATTTTAAGAAGAGATGAAATGCCTCTAAATTTTAATTTAAAAATTAAAGTTTTTTATACATGGGGATTGGATTTTATGGGACCATTTATACCTTCATTCGGAAATGACTCGAACCGCTGACATCCGCCACAGGGTAAACCACCGCCTCTCAGGCTGTCCGGCTGATTATACCATAGAGACCAATGATAGATAATAACTCCCCCCTCCCCGAACACAACTTACAACTTTCATCGTATTGTGCTCTCCAAAGAGCAACTCTTCTCAAAATCTCAAAGGGTGCTGAGTTGGAATACCATTCTTAGAATTCTTGTGGTTCCAGAGAATCCAGCTACCTTTAGCCTAATGTAATTAAGGCTTAAAGATTAATTAAGTCTAATTAGGGTTAGACTTTATTATGTTTTAATGGTTATTTAAGCCTAAATTAAATAAGGCTTAAGGGTTAATTAAGTTTAATAGAGTTAGACTTAATTATGACTTAATGGTTATTTAAGTCTGATTTAACTAAGGCTTAAGAGTTAATTAAGTCTAATAGAGTTTGACTTATTTATGGTTTAAAGGTTATTTAAGCCTAATGTAAATAAGGCTTAAGAATTAATTAAGTCTAATTAGGGTTAGACTTAATTATGGTTTAAAGGTTATTTAAGCCTAATGTCGTAAGGCTTAAGAATTAATTAAGTATAATTATGGTTAGATTTAATTTTGGTTTAAAGGTTATTTAAGCCTAATTTAAGTAAGACTTAAGAGTTAATTAAGTCTAATAGAGTTAGAATTAATTATGGTTTAAAGGTTATTTAAGCCTAATTTAAGTAAGGCTTAAAGGTTAATTAAGTCTAATTAGGATAAACTTAATTATGGTTTACAGTTTATTTAAGCCTAATGTAAGTAAGGCTTAAAAATTAATTAAGTTTAATTGGGTAGACTTAATTATGGTTTAATGTTGTTTAAGCCTAATGTAAGTAAGGCTTAAAGATTAATTAAGTCTAATTAGGGTTAGACTTAAATATGGTTTAATGATTATTTAAGCCTAATTTAAGTAAGGCTTAAAGGTTATTAAGTCTAATAAAGTTAGACGTAATTATAATTTAAAGGTTATTTAAGCCTAATTTAAGTAAGGCTTAATAGTTAATTAAGTCTAATATGGTTAGACTTAATTATGGTTTAAAGGTTATTTAAGCTAATTTAAGTAAGGCATAAAGGTTAATTAAGTCTAATAGGTTAGAATTAATTGTGGTTTAAAGGTTATTTAAGTCTAATTTAAGTAAGGCTTAAAGGTTAATTAAGTCTAATAGGGTTAGACTTAATTCTGGTTTACAGGTTATTTAAGCCTAATTTAAGTAAGGCTAAAAGGATAATTAAGTCTAATAGGCTTAAACTTAATTATGGTTTAATGGTTATTTAAGCCTAATTTAAGTATGGCTTAAAGGCTAACTAAGTCTAATAGGGTTAGACTTAATCTGTATTAAACCTAATGTAATTAAGGTTTAATAGGATAATTAGATTTATTATGGGTTAAACCTAATTAAGGTTTGACTTATATTAAAACTAATGTAATTAAGGTTTAATGAATTAACTAGGTTTAATTTTTGGTTAAACCTAATTAGATTTTGATTTGTATTAAACCTAATGTAATTAAGGTTTAATGGGTTAATTAGGTTTAATTATTGGTTATATCTAATTAGACTTTGATTTGCATTAAACCTAATGTAATTAAGGTTAATGGGATTACTTAGATTTAATTATGGGTTAAACAAAATTAGAGTTTAATTTGTATTAAACCTAATATAATTAAGGTTTAACGAAGTTAATTAAATTTAATTATGGGTTAAACCTAATTAAGGTTTCATTTGAGTCCATTTGTGACTAGACTCAAGATTGACTTAGCCCAAAGTGGAATAGGCTAAGTAAGATGAGGATTTGAAATTTAAAGGATTTTAGGGTTTTAAATATTAATTTTTAAATAATTATTTTAACCCTAAACCAAAAATGTCATTTTATTATTTTTATGGTCAAGAATTATTATTTTAGTGTTTAAATTGGTTATTTTGAATTTGCTAACCATTTTAAAATTTTAATTTCCAATTTCTTAGTTTTTATAATTATTTTAATAATTATTATAAAAATAAGATAGAAATTGAGAAATTGACTTGTAGGGAGTATTTATAGCCTTGGGAGAATTATGGAAGATTCATAAGGACTTAAATAAAATTTCCCAAAAATTTCAGAAATTTTGAAATTATAAATAATTTTTAATAGTTAAATTACTCCAGAGAGTAATTAATTAATTAAAAAGTAAATTTAATTAACTAAATTCCAATTTCATGTCCAAACTATTCTACTCGTTGTATTGAGTTCAAGGTTATTTTTGTTTAATTTTTATGATTTTTCTACAAAAAGTTATGAATTTTTAAAGTTTTGAATATTTTTCTGAATTTTTTGAATTTCCTACTTAAAGAAAATTTTGCGTGGCATCTAAATGGATTCTCAGATTCTGCGAACACCACGCGGCAAATTGTCATTTGCGGGGAAGATACAAGTGGAAGCCACGTGTCTCGCGGTTTATGTATTTTGTATGGATGGATATGTCCTCCTAACAAATCACAGTAGTCCATTTTTAATTCATAAAAATAGACGGCATCCATCGTCTTCTTCAAACAGACATAACCCGTGAGCCATTTGTTGTTTAGGATCAAGATCTCACTCAATTCTTCTTGGAATTGAGTGAAATTTCTTCCTAACGCTTCATCTTGCAAAGATGAATTCATCCATGTGGTAATGTTAGATTTTTGAAAACATTTTCTTCATAAAGGGTGAAAAACGAGCCAAAATCAAAGTTTTCATCCATACCTTGGCCACAGTCAATGAAGTTTTGATGCGATTGGTTATGAAGCTTCACTTGGAGGTTAGCAAGTTCACCTTTGCTTCAATTTGAGTTGAAATCAACTCTGTATAGAATTTAAATAAAAAGGTGAAATCAGTTTCACAGAACTATGGGATAGAGGCTATGGGAGAAGCTAATTTTAATTGGAAAATTCTCTTTAGAGCTTAGGAATGGATTTGAAATGCTCAATTTGAAGTTTTGGAGATTTAATTCCAAATTAAAAAATGGTCCTTTTTTTAAGGAGTAAAATTGGAAGAGAGAGGTGGAAACTAAGGGCTGAAATGATAGGTGTTCAACTCCTTAGGCTATGCGCAAGCTTTTCTCTCTAGGATGTTTGAAGAATTGGGCAGTATTTTTGTATCTCCTTCCCTTTGAAACTCATGATTTAGTCTATTTTAAGACTTGGGGAAGCCATGGATGAACCTAGATCTGTTTAGGCCCATTTGGGGAAGTTGTGAACATATTATAATGATGTTTTAAGGATAGAATTTCTGCTAGGGAAAAGTATATTTGATCTTCCAAGGTTAACCCATGTGGAGAAGGTTTAAATTTAAATTTTTGTCCTCTCTCCATTGGTCCATTCATGAGAAAGATAAGGTTGGTTAAAACTTGATGAAATAGCATCCTCAATATAAATTTATTGTTTCATTCCATGGGTTAAAGAAAGAATGACATATATGCTTCATATTTCCCCCCTTCTTTATGGCTATCCATGATGAATTTGATCATGGAAGAAAGAGACTTGGATAAACTCTTTTCACCATTGGCTAAGTGTTGAGGTGCTCTCACCTAAGCCTCTAAGTCACACTTTAATTTTGAAAGGGAATGACGCATGTCTCCACCTTCATGATGGTGTCATGATGGCTTTTAACCATGGTTAAAAATCATGGTTTATGGATTATTTAAGGTGTTAAATGTGTCATGATGAGTCTAATGGGTCATGGATGACCCATTAATGACTCCCCATAAATTAGATTTAAATTTAAAAATCAATTATGGGTTTTTTAAGTAATATGTGATGTCATTTAATTTAGGGTTAAATGCTCATAAATCCATCTTTAATTAATTATATAATTAATTAAAAATATATAAAATTATAATATCAACCCATAAATTGGTTAAATTGATTTTGGGTGTTGACCATTTGACCAATTTCATTAATTTGGTCAAAATTCAATATTTAGACCAAAATTGACCAATGTTGACCATGGTTGACCAATTTTTGTCTAGGGTTGACCAATGTTATTTAACCAACCTTGTCATGGTTGGGTTAATCATGGGTCAATGGATTTTGATAATATGTATTGATTTGGTCATGTTGACCAAATTTGACCATTTAAATTATTGAGTTGACTTTTGGGTCAATGTGATAATTATTAGGTCATATATTGATCATTTTGACTAAATTTGATTTATTTAGTCAAATGTTGATAGTGAAGTCAATGTGGTGGTCATTAGGTCATGGATTGACCATTTTGACTTTTTAGGATAAGGGTTGACCAATATAGTCAATGTGGTGGTCATTAGGTCATGGATTGATCATTTTGACTAATTTTGACTTTTTAGGTCATGGGTTGACCAGTATAGTCAATGTGGTGGTCATTAGATCATGAATTGACCATTTTGACCAAGTTTGACTATTTAAGTCAAGTGTTGACCAATGTAGTCAGTGTGCCCCGAAATTAGGGTTTAATTAATCCATCTTATATGTCTTCAGAATTTGAACTTGAAAGGATATTTTAAGATTTAACCCTAAATGTAAGAGTTAAAAGATCTTGAGGATCTATTAGGAAGTTAACTTTAGTAGTTTTTTTCCTAAGATGGCTTAGAATTGCCATTGGTAATCTGGCCTCACAAAAGCGAGGTCAGCATTACATAATAAAATAGAAGTTAAAAAAATATAAAGTACTTATCTTAAACTTCTCCCCAAGAAAATCCTCTGAAGCTCCTTGGATTAATTCTCAACTCTCCTTATAATTTCACTCCAAGAGACACACACACACACCAAAAGACTAACAACTCACTAAGAGCACGACACACCACGACCATGACCATGACACCCCTTTTTGGCCTCTCTTGACTCCTTTCATGATAACTCTTGAGATCCCCAAGAGTCACTTCATATGTGACCGACTTTTTTTTGTAATCGACAAATACAAGAATTTGATGACGCTACTAGAAGATTTAATTTCCAGCAACGGTGTCTGAAGACTTGATTGAGACTTTATAGATGTGTCTGATTTGGTTAAGATGTATAATTATAACATTCAATAATGTTAAAGTCGAATATGTCAACGTAAGTATACGTATCGCTCAAGTAATATAGGGCTCTAATGGAGACCTAGATATTGATCCCACAGTGAGTGGTTTAGAATTACGGACTAAGACTTTAGAAAAACAAGACTTTAATCACAACAACGACGTTTAATTTTCTTATCTGTCACTAATATGCAATTGAAATAAATAGATAATTTTAATAACTAATAAATAACTAATGATATAAAGTAGGGTTTAATTGTGATATTCAATATATAAGAAAGCATCCTTCTCCTTATCAAGAAATTATAGTGAATGGATAAAATGAATTAGTTCAATTTATATTGTGTCAGATAGGAGCATACATATTTTTTCCCCTTTGGTCCAGGCATAAAGAACATTGACTAATCTTATGCTTGGTTATAGATTCTGCGGCTAGGCTGGGAGGATACCGGCTCTCAATTTGGAGCTCCAACGTTCCCCTCACCTGAGGGCAAACATCTACACATCAGCACCCAAACGATAGGACCAAATTGGGGATTTTAGTTTGTCACTCTAAAATCTCCAATTCTTCACCTGATAATAATATTTCCCTATTTATTTGCACCCAATTTCCAAGGGCTTTGACCTCCTTGAATCTTGGATGTAACCTTCACTTTAGTTGTAAAACTCAACATATTTTAACAAATCAATTAGCCATATTGAAAGTAAATTAAGATTTAAGTGAAAAGATCATCACAATTTTTTAAAAATTTCTATGGCTTCACCAATTCAAATCACCATTTCATAAATCTCGAGACAAGGAGAAAGACAGAGAAAACTACTCAGAACTCATGGGGAAAACACAACAAAACTCGGAATTTATATATAAAATCAAAGTCATACA
>NEWO01000109.1:934416-1007315 GCA_003013225.1 Phalaenopsis aphrodite | reverse complement strand
AACCTCCATTTTTACCCCTTAAGTCACCTTCAACCTTTGGTTTAGCACCTAGAGCTTGATTTTGGGTGGATTTGAGGCGATTTAGAGGCAAAGAAACTTCAGATTTCTTCTTCTCTAGGTAAGAGCTACACTTTAAAGTAAAAATTTTTTATTTTCACCAAAGATTTTTCTCACATTGACTAGATCCAAAATTTTGAAATTTTTTTGAGAGATTTTGAGAAAATGCTTTGGTGAAGAACTCTTACTTAGCGGATTTAAGTTTAAAGTGATTTATATTTTGATTTTCGAAATTTTGAGATTTATTCAGTTTTTTTTTTCAATTTTTTCTAGATTTCCTATGGCACCTAGATCGAGCAAAAGGAAAGTAGAATATGATGAGCAAAAGTTTATTAGCATTAGAGCCAGTGCTCGATTTCATAGTCTTCAAGAAAACTAAAAAGTGATTCAGGATAGAGGTTTTAAAAATCTGGGAGAAGAAGTTGAACAATTGATTATCGCTTGGCAGTGGGAAAAATTTTGTTATTTTCCTGTCGATGCTATTGTTGAGATTGTGATGGAATTTTATGCCAACCTTCCTGAGGCTTCTGATGATTTTGTTTTTTTTCGAGGAGGGAAGAGACCACTGGAGGATTGGCACACCCTGCTCTCATTTACACACTTTGTGAGCATGCAGAAGTTGATTTCAGACTTGATGAGGAGAGGATTGAGCCTCAGAGACCGATTGTCCTTACCAACATCAAGACATATGAGTCTCATATTTATTGGAGATCTGGAAGAGAGGCCAGGGATATTCCTTCTACTTATAGAACCCCTACTTTTAGCGAGCCTACTTCAAGTGACCCTAGAAACAGGGAATTGTTGGACCAGATGATGATTCAATAGGGAGATATTTTGAGGATAATAGGATGCAAAGTATGGAGGCAAGAAATGCTCACACTGATGATCTGATTCGCCAAGAATTTGAGTATGATGCTGCTTATGATGATGATTTAGTGAGATACCTGAGGGGTGACCATACAGTTCAGTTCCCTATTCACCCTACTTATATTCCATATCAACAGCAGAAGTTAGATGTCGATGATAAGGAAGATGATGAATGGTGATCTTTTTGTTTGTTTGTTTGTATGTGTTTGTACTGTGTGATTGTATCGTTTATGTTATGTTGTTGTTGAGACTCTATTGTTATGTTATGTGAAACTGTAATGTGAAAAATTGTTTTCATTTTTAGAATCTAGTTTAGTTCTGTTGTTATTTTTCAACACTGTTATGTATTGTGATTAGCTCTTTCTCAACAAATTTTATATGTATTATGTGCAATTTAATGTTTTTAGTCTAGTAGTTTTTATATTAGCACCTGCAATATTTCAAAATTTATGTTAAAAAATCAGAATCTCCAACAGATATGAATTTTTTTATGTATTTAATGCTTTCTTTCACCCTTCATTTTTAAAGTTCTTCATGTAAAAAATTCTTTTAAGAATTTAAGTTTGGGGTGGAAGAAGAAAAATCATTTTTAGAAGGAGAGAAAGAACTTAATTTTATTTGTTCTCACTTAACTAAATTTTTAAAATTTTAAAGCTAACATGACCTTTGGTATTAAGGGTTAACTCTAGATAACTATATTTATGTTTCTAAATATATAGTAAATTTAAGTAAAAAATTTTAATAATAAAGGTTAATTCTAGAGGCTAAGCTATTTTTTAAAAGAGAATAAGACTATGTTTTTCTATTTTTAGTAAAGAAAATTTGTATTTTTGAAATATTACAAAAATAAAAGTTTCATGTAAAAAGAAAAGAATTGAACTTTATGAAATCTTTAAGTTAATATAAATTTGTTAAGTGAAGAAATGTAAAAAGTTTTTAACTTTATGAAGAGGATAGTGAAGTTCAAAATCATTAAAGGCTATCCAGATATAGTAATCCTCACAAAAAGAAAAAAAAGAAAAGAAAAAGAAAAGATGTGGAGAGAAGCTTGAGGAGAAGCCTAAGTAAAAATTGGCTTCACCTGAATCAACTTAAGAAAAAAGACTTGGATACATTTTCTAAAATTTTGATTTGAATGTTAAAATAATTACTAATAAATAACTGGATATCTTTAGTATTAACTGGAATTACACCTTTAGACTTAATTACTGAATATCTTTAGACTTAATTACTGAATATCTTTACACCTTTAGTATTAACTGGAATTATTTTGAATTTTTCTTAAGTTAAACTATTATGTTTAGAGAACTAAAATATGGAAGTCTAAAAGTTAAATTCTTTACCATAAGTCATATTTTTATGTGGTAGAGAAGTTACTTGAGAACAAGTAATATGTAAGTTTGGGGATTTTGATACACTGAAAATACATGCATTTTTAAACCTATATTTTATACTTATTTTTTGTGATATTGCACTTTAATGGAAGGTATTTTGATGTTTTCCTGCAGGTTGTTGATTTTTAGGGATTAAATCAAAAAGGAAGCAAAAAGGATGAAATTTTGAGTCAAAATGATATTTTTGAGGAAATACTTAGTACGGGCAGAGCCAAGGTCAGCGCCGATGGCGCAGGACAACTGAAAGCTAGAGAATTTTTACTCAGCGCCGACGACGATAGACTAGCGCCGACGGCTCCAAAGGCAGTTCAGACCTCGTTTCTAGAAAGTTTGATGTATTTGGATGATTTTTTAGGAGTTTTTGGAGGCTTCTTTTGGAGAACTAAACTTTGGCTTTATTTGGGGCCGAATTTCATTAGAAAACGGGCTCCTCTATGTTCATTTTTTGATCCACAACGTTCCACCACACCACATTTTCATAATCCATCTTCATTCCACCACCATATTGGAGTCAATTAGTGATTTTGCTTTCATAGTTTAGAGTTTTTGTGGTGAGATTTAGTGTGAAACTTTCTATAAGTGTGTTGGAGAAGGAGAAAAGTGAGAGAGTTCTTCTTCCTGTATTTCTAAGGAAAGGCTACAAAGGATTTGCTTTGAGAAAGAGTTCCAGATAATTTTGTTTGTTTATTTAATGTTATATGAACTTTCTTTTATATATGAAATTGTGTTTTGCGTATCTTTCTCATGAAGTCTGAGTAGTTCCCTCTATCTTTACCCCTACTTTGAGATATGGTGAAATGAAGAGATAAAATGAATGTGTCATAATTAAAATATAAAATAAATTGTGATGATTTTTCAACCCCGAACTTAATTTACTTTTTAATCTGACCAATTGATTTGTTAAAATATGTTGTGAAACATATGCTCCGAGAAATGGAGTATGAGTTCTACAATAAAGTGAAGGGCACATTTGATTTCATGAAGGAGAAATTCGTTCAAGAAATTAAGTGCAAATAAATAGGGAAATATTCTTTATTGGGTGTAGAATTGGAGAATCTTTAGGGTGACAGACTAAAATCCCCAATTTGGTATTGATGTATAAACTTAGGACTAAAGTATGTATATACAGTATCTGACCTCCTTTATTTGGCTTTTTTAGGATATACTATCGACCGAACGACGCCAAACCTGTTCTACTCTTTTATGTGGTTTGTTTACTTTTTTTTGCTTGTGCCTTTTAGTTTCTTATTCTTGATTGTGAGTTGTTTAGGATGCTTAATAAAATTATAACCAAGTCTCTTTATGGTCCTAAAAATTATAATTTTTTTACTAAAAAATCTAATAAAAGATTACTATAAAAATTTTAATTTTAGGATTAAAATATCAGCACTTTTTCAAAATTGCTTTTATTTTATACATGGCCTTAAAGCCGGATTAAAAATGGGGTCGCATGCATTGTCATCTCCCAATCATTTTAATAGGGCCTCAACATTTGAGGACTGCTCTTGCTAACTGCATTGCATCCTGAAGATGGTTCTATCTTTTCTTTCTATTCATGAGGTAGCCTTGTCACTTTTTTGGCAGCATAAGTACCGAATTCTATGAGCTCCACCTGTCTAAGGTTATAGGATTTGGAGGTTTTATTCCTCTGGCTTTAGGGCCACCAAGATTCTTTGGACAACACAACGCATGGCTTGCTGCAAAGAGTCTTAGGTCAAGTTGGGTCGACTATCTTCATGACCTAATGAATTGGGGCCTTGGTAGCTCAGGATAACGGTTCCATGGACTCCTGACATGGCTACTTCTACTTAACTAGAATTTCTCTCACCTTTCTTTGAAATACCCATTGGAACCAATCATTTCTTTGATGTATCGTTGGAGCCATCTAGCTGGCCTCACTTAGTTGACAGGTTGTTGTCTGTTTAGGATATTACGATTCAACTTCTACCCTTATGGTCAAATATGGCCTCGAAGCAGTGGGATGCTTCTGCTTGATGAAGTGGTTACGTTATAAGGCTTTGATCATTGATGAGCTATCATCCATTTAGGATGTGAGATACTTTCTCTTTGCTCTTACAACTTGGTATAGACTTTGAAGCACCAAGACGTTCCTACTTGAGGTAACAATTTTCCTTTGGTCTACCGTTTTCAATAATTATCATAATGTGTAAGAAAGACTTTTTGATTAATCAAGATTATTCTTGGGTATCCTCAAAGATGTAATTAACTAAAGAAACACATTCTTTTGGGAGTTACTTTTCAGCCTAGAACAAAGAACAAAAATCTCTGACTTCTCTGGTATGTGGATTTATATGTTAGGCTTCTTCGTAGAGATGGTTTCAAAATATTTTGCTCCAGTTTATTTTGGACATATGCCATTGGCCTACTGTAGGAAGATCACTCTAATATAAGTTCTCCACGTTCTTTGATATTTGTTAGTCTGCTCTCATTGTATGTCCATATTTTTTGATATATTTCTTTATTCAAATCATTTTGATGATACATAAAGGATGATGTTGCAAGTGAGATTAATATGATGATGAATAGACTAATTGGCAACTCCAAATTTCATTAAAAAGAACGAAAAAAATATAACTATGTATTTTAATATGAGTGAGACAGTGACTAGTGATGGAAATGGATATATGATTTGCCCAACTTACCTAAATTGGTTTTAAGTGAGTCTTACTTCTCAACTTGACTCTAGCCAAAAAATGCATTAAAATAACTTTCATAGCACCTGCCCCATCTCTGATGAACCGGTATCTTATTTCACTACACATAATATATAATGATAAAGATGTTTTTTATTCTCTAGTCTTCTTTCTCTTTTTTAGTTATAGTAAAGCATCTAATCACATTAAATTGATTCATTTGTGAATTCTAATTCATCATCAAACATAGGGGTGCCATAAAAAACCACTACATAAACATCTCTTCACTAATTATTTATGAGTCATTAATTTCTCTTGAAAATGAAATTTGAGCCTTACATTGATTCTACATATATCTCTTTTTGTAACATTAAAATAAATTAATTATATAGGGTACATATAACTCTTATTAGTGGAAACTTTAGTCATATTGCTAGTTTTCAATCATTATGTTCTTATTAATTTCTAGAATTGGGGTCTTAAAAAAGTATTCAAATACTTAATTATAAGAAGGTTTCCTTATCTCAAAATTAATATGTAACTATGTAATCTTTTACCATGTTGCCTAAGAAAATGTTTTGTGCTTAACATCTCCTTCATTTTTATCAATGTGAAGTTGGTTTTTCTTAATCTTTTTTTTTATGAGGGTCTATCAAATAAATTTTATCATGGCATGCCAGGTTCATTTTTGTAAAAGTGAATCTTTAATAATGATTGATTTTAGTCCAAGAATGTATCCATTTGAACTAATCAGGCTATAAATCTATTAATGTACTTTATCATAGGTTGGTGCTTCAACATGAACCTTCAAGATAAAGCAGTAATTTTTTTGATATTCTAGAATTATTTTCTTATCTTCCTCAATTTCTAAAGGTTTGTGGTCTTCTAATTGTTTTGTTTTCCTTAGTGTATGACTAATCCAACTTATGAATGTTTGGAGTAGCTTTGATGATCATCCTAAGGAATTAAATTTAAGCAAAGCAATGGCTCAAATTAAAGGTAGATGAATATATTAGAAGGACAATTGACTATGTAGAGTATAAGACAAGGTGTGCAAATTTTTATCATTATTAATTTTGAGACAACCTATATGAACGATAAAATTTTATCATTAGAAGGTGCCTTAAACCTTTATGTATTAATAGCCATCCACTTTCTCGTCCAAAAATTTCATATTTTAATTTTTAATTAGGGTCAATTTAATACATATAAATATGATTGATATGTAAAATAATTTCTCATTTTTGAAATGATAAAATTAATTTAGAGATATCACCTAAAATTTTATCATTATTAATTTAGTGACATCGAAATTTTATCTTTTATTATTTTCTTATTAAATGGCTTGCTAATAGATGTCTCTAAATTTTAAATTTTGAGTTCTTACCACCTAATATTAACATTTAAATATTAACTTCTGAAATTTATTTTTTGTTGAGTGGATTTTTGTGATGGACGTTAATTGGGCTCTTAAGTGGGCGCCTACTTTGGCTCTAGCATGGGCTCTCATAATTAACAGTTGGCTTAATTTTTATGATGTGATACATCACTAGGTCTTGTAGGTGACGCTATTTTAACATGCAAATTATATATTAGTTCATTTATTTTTTTAATATCTTTAAATAAGTGGTATTTCCTCACATGTCCTATGCATTTGAGGTCCTACTCTTTGAATAGTATTAGTTCATACAATAAAACTCCCTTTACACAATATGAATAGTTAGTTCTAATTCATATATATTAACTCTTAACCTTGACTACATAATTGAATAACATAGAGAACCCTAGTTTATAGTATGATATGTAAACAGTAGAGCAAATTCAAATTTTAAATTAATCTACTTTAAAAAATAAAATTAAATAGCTTAAACATTTCAAATCAAATTAAATCAAATAGTGTGCTGAGTTCATATTTTGAATATTTTAATGAATAAAAATTAATCTAATTATATATTTAAAAATTAGGTGTACCTCAATGCTGTTGATTATGATCAATCAGTAATAATTATATATTTAATTTTATTATTTTTACTTAACCACTTGTATTTATACAGTTTTCTTGACTAACTTGAACATAAACTTCTTGCACTGACCCTGGTTTTCTTATGCTAACTCTAATCTTCTAAATTTGTCAAACTAGAATTACTCTTTACATGCACTAACCTTATAATTTTGAGCAACTCACTTTCTCATTTGTATATTACTCTTCTGAGTGTATAAGGGAGGCATTATGCTTATTTAAGGTCGGGCTAACTTTTTATAAAAACATACTAATTTACAAGAAAATAAAAAGGAGAAAGCTCAAACATAAAAGAGAAAAAGCACAAGTATCATAAACGGAAACAAAGAGCACCACGGTTGTACATAGACACTCAAAATAATAGAGCATACCTAATGAAAAAATTGCCCGTCCTTGTAAAAAATTAACTTAAAATTAAGAGTGGGCTTAAAGGTAGTTCCGCATAATATTTACAATTTTGTCCTTACAAAGTGTGTTGGTACTCCTACTTACACATAATATATCATTAAAATCAATTCAATCAAATTATATTTGTAATTTTCAAAAAAAAATCATACTAAATCAAATAGGTGTAAATATCTGAATCATCTTTTAGCAAAAAAAAACTATAGGTCATTTTCAACAAAACTTCGCAAAGCATGGCGACTTGTGCCAGCCCTTTGAAAGAGAACAACAGGGATAAGCAAACCAACAGAAATAAATAAATAAAAACAAGCCGATAAATGATCCGCATGAATATTTTCAGACAACGTATTATTAGACGTATCGGAAATCATAGATAAAGACGAGTTATCGCATCCTCGAATTAAATTTTTCTCCTCGCGAAATAAAAATTCGTCTATTCACATGGATCAAAATGAAATCTGATTCCTGAAAAGCATTTTCAAAAAATTTATAGACAAGATAATAAAATAAAATCAGATCAAACATAGATTTACAATGTGAATATATAACTTGGATGACGAAAGCACTTGAAATGCAACATTCGTTACAATCACGAAACCTTACAAGAAGTGCTTACCTCCTTTCCCCGCAAGAACAGGTGTAAACTTCAGTCCAACCCATTCTCACGTTTCACAAAGCGATGACTAAAAACCATTCATATTATAAAGAACAGGTGAAGTGAAATGTATTTAAAGAATATTCAGAGAATGCCCACCGAATGAGGAGAAAAATTCGCGTACGTAAGGCGTACACAACGTTGCATATGTCAGGGAGGTTATTCAGAGGGTATTGAAGAGTTATATCCGTGTTATACCCCCTGTAACCTCCATGTAACATACCTGTACCTTTTAGTAAGTTTCACGCTTATGTTTACATATATTTATATGTTACAGGTAGGTTACAGGGAGGTTACAAGAGTATAACGCGGATATAACCCCCCAATACCCTTTGAATAACCTCCCTGACGTACGCAGCTGCGTACATCTTACGTAGGCAAATTTTTTTCCGAATGAGACAGTCTTGATGTGCCAGACTGCTAAAGGGATCATGAAACACAAACATAACACACAAAAAACTCATCAAAAGAAATCAATATTGTCCTGATATGTTCCCAGTGATCTTACCTCAATGTCACCATCAACAATTGCCACAGTTTGCCTCCTGACACTCTTATATGGCTTCGGCATTTCCGGGGGACTGGCACAACGTATGAGAGCCCAGTTCACAGTTTGGAAGAATGGATGCTGCTTCAGCTCTGTAGCTCCCCGCTTATACGCGAGCCGCTGCTGGGGCTCCTTCACAAGCAACCTTCTTATCAAGTCCCTTGCGGCAAAGCTAATTGTAGGTGCTTCCGGGAATCTTAAAGGCTCACCAACCACATTGAAGAGGGTGGCCCGATTTTCGGAACCCTTAAATGGAGTCTTTCCTAACAATAGCTCGTACAAAAAGATTCCAAACGTCCACCAGTCCACAGCGCTCCCATGTCCCTCGCCCTTGATGATCTCTGGAGCCAAATACTCGTGTGTTCCCACAAACGACATTGACCTGGCACTCGTGGGCTCTACAATAAGCTCAGGGATGGACTGATGGTTGATTTCAGCTCTCCTTGGCTTGGTGAGCTTTGAATCCTTCTTGGATCTACCGCCCATGAAGAAGCGTGGTGTGAAGCATGTAGGCTGCATGCATGACGGCTCGATGCAGGATGTTCGAATGCAGTACGCAGTGGAGCTCTTCAGGTGATCTGCGTCCGAGTTTGATGACTTGATGAGCGTGGGAGAGAAAGTGCAGCATAGTGAGAGATCAAAATCGGATAACATGATGTGGCCATCCTCCCTCACCAGCACATTCTCCGGCTTGAGGTCTCTGTAAACGATGCCCAACATGTGCAGGTATTCCAATGCAAGGAGAACTTCAGCAACGTAAAACCTGCATAACAACTTTGTCAACAAACAAATACAATTGTAAATTTACATGATAAAACTACACAATCGTATTTCATTGCCAAGTAAAACCTGCAAACTGTAATCACAAACATACACAAGCATTGGAGTAACGGATTACAACTGCATGCACAGAAGTTTATCATAAAAGGTCACCGAAGGTGGAAAAGTATGGGCCACTTCAAGATTTTTTAAAAATTTTTTTGCATTTGTTATAAAAAAAATACTTATCTAGTGTAATTTTAAGTTTCTTTCTAAGAATAAGTGGAATTACTTTTAAAAACAAAAAATACTTCTGAAGTACCTTTAGTATCTTCAAAAACAACCATAGCTGTAGTTTTCCCCCAAGCAAATATTACATGCAAATTCCGCATATGTGAATCGATACCACTAAATCCGCACCTATCCAGTTTGTACATAATATTTTTTTCGTTAGCCCGACACTTTCACTGCCACTAGAGGACCATCACCTCTATCATCCGCCACAAAAATTAATAAGTAAAATATATTTTATTCTAATGTACCAAATATGATTTAATTTCTAATAAAAAAATTAAAAATTAAAATTAAAATAAAATGTTAAAATAATAAAAAAAAACCCTTTAAATCAAGCACACACACGAGGGTTGATAGTTGAAACTCAAACATCCGTTGGCCAACATTATAGAACATCAAAAAAAGTGTCTAGCCCAACCTTATGAGCAACTCAGCTTATTTTTATCCTTTAAGCAAGTCTCTTGTTAGAAACAAAGATCCACGTACATTCCAATTAAGATAGAAAAGAACATTCGGCATATTGTTACCATAGATGCAGTTGATAGTATTACTGGGATTTGTTCTAATAAGACAAACTGAGAAAACATTTAGATTACAGATGTCAAACTCTAGGTTTAGGAGTTTTTTATCAAAGAAAAAATGGTTAAAGGTTTAATGGATCTCTTATGAAGACTCTTGTAAGGAAAAGACAATTTATAATAGCTCTTGACATGGCTGGAGACTTTGTATCATTAAGCACTTCAAGCCCAGCAGCAATCAATAATATAACACACTGTAAACGCATTGTTTTTGTCAGGAAAATGGTTGATGAAGTTGATCATATAAGTTATTTTACGTGTTTATAGTAAGAAAAAAAAAAATTGTTCCCATAACTTTTCGCACAAAATAAAAAATTATCAGGATTGAGTGTTTAGACTAGAATGTAGAAAAATCGGGTAGGCTAATGAAACTTTCTTAAAACATATATCGTATGAGTTTGTAAGAAAATTAAGGACAAAAGGATAAAATATAATTCAACTAGAATTTAGAAATCAAAATTGCATCATAAATTATATAAAAAGTCTATTGCTTGACATGCAAAAACAATTTTGCTGATTGAATTTTTTTCCAAAAGTAATAAATGTGAATTTTCAGTTACTTGCTTAAACTAAGGATTATGTCTGTATTACACGGAAAACAATATCCTACTTGCTAGTGGATGTAATGAACATTTTGCACTCAGCATTCTTCAAGTTTTTTTCTTCTTATCGTTTTTTAAGGAGCTCAGTTTACTTTAGATGAAAGTGCATCACACAAGAAACGCATGAGTGGCATGAGTTGCTATTAAAAATTGGTAAGCACAGTGGCCACAAGGATGATGACCGTGGAGGTGGAGAAGTTTCTGAGCAAAGGATCTTAACATTTTTCTGCCCTAAAAATGTGCTGTAGGACAAAAGGTAACCCAAATATACGCACCAACAAATAAGAAATGACTATCGAAATGATGTGAAAACCACAGGAGGAGTAAATGAATAGGCCAGAAAGCAGACGCTATAAGCCATAGTGTACTGGTAAATGTATGGACAGAGACAAGGGTTTTTGAATCTTGAATAATCAAGAAACTATTTTACATTCAGTCAAAATATAATCCTGACTGTTTAATTTTTTGACATTGATGACCCATTGAGATGATTTTGATTGATCATTTTGGTGATGTAGGTTTGGAATAACCATGTATAGTTACAACCAAAAACAAACTTCCTAAAAATAATCATGTCATGTCCCCATAAAATGAAGTTCCAATACATTAGTCAAATCCTAAACATCAATTGTCATTTCAGCACCATGAGCCTATGGAAAACTCCATCCTAAGCTCGCCGTTTAGATTATCTCATCACCTTTTTATATCAGCTGACATTTTAAGACGTAGTGCATCTATACATACTCCTACCGATCTGACATTTAGAATGTCTTGGGAATTTTTTATATTTATTTTAAAAAAAATAAAATAACTCCTTAACCAAGAAACTATACTACTATATTACCCCACATTTAGAATTATTAAATAAAGGAATATCTCAGTTTCTTGTAATTTTGGAATGAATAGATGAAACAAGGGTCAAAAAAAGAAATTTTAGACTTTTGGGTACCTTCATCAAATTTGAATCAGCTGAAAAATAGCTAAAAAGCGAGTCAGTAGAATCTCTGTTAATAAAATCCTAAAATGAGAGCCTTTTGCAAATATTCAGCTCCTGGAACTTTAGATAAACTTTGGGACAAAAATAAAATAATACAATGGAGAGGCCTAAATGCAAAAAAGCAAATATTTAATTCCTTAATGTAAAAAATGGCCAATCCAATCAAATAGACAAGCCTGCACTGGGCCAACCCAATTTTAATGAGAGCCCAACTATGCAGAGTTCCTTAGGAATAGTTCCAAGCATGATACAAGGTTTGTCAATCAAAATATATATGATCCAAACTTCAAAGGAACAGAGTATACCTTTTAAAAGCAAATATCAAAATTGTGATATCCACCAAAATTACAAGAGAAAGAAAATCTAATCTCTTGAAAGGCTAGCATTGCGAAGGACACAAGAAAGAATTTTGTCAGGGCAATGCAAAATCATCCATTACTGTTAAATATAATCTGTAGACTGGTTTTTTTTCCATTTCCTTGATGCTCAATCACTGTTTCAACCCAAAAAGGCTCTAGCCAACACCATGATGACCAGTCAATAAAAAAGCATCTTAATTATGACTTGGTTTGCTTAGATTAGCAAGGAGTTTGTTTTGAATGAAGCTAACAAGACCCAATCCCATAGATAAATATACGATCTTAAAGATGATCCAAAAGACTAAAGATTTTATATTTAATACGAATTAAAATTTCATAAGTCATAAAATTTCACTTCTTTATATTTACTAGTGACAGCTTAAGACTCAAAATCCCAATTATGAACTCGCCTCAAAATATTGGATTTGATGGAATTTGCGCATACATCTCTGTGTTTGACTGAGAACGCCTGACAATTTTAGAGTTATTACAGAATAGATGCATTAACATAACACTAGCCCAATCAATCAAATTGGGGCTTACAACTCTGGATTTGGATAGGCTTACGATTCATGCTATTATATGGTTTAGATTTTTGTGGTTAAATCCACACTCGATCAATAATTAAGGGCCCGTTCGGGGCAGCTTGTAGGGGTGCGGTGGCGGTATGAAAACGTCGTAGAGTTGTTTGGAAAAGACATTCAGCCCAGCGCATCCCTGCCACTCCCACACACTTCAAAAATTTTGTTAATAGGCGGGGAAGCGTCTGCTTCGCACGTTGGGGTGAAGAATTCCTCCCGTGCCCTCGCCTATGCCCTCGCCCTCGCCCACCCCCTCCCCGATCTCCTTCATCCTGGCGGAGCTCAACACCAGAGAGTGAGACGGAGCGTGGAGGCCCAATGTCGTTCCGAAGCGCATTCCTATTTCCAGCTTCTCTGCAATTCATCTTGAGCTAGCCTTCCGCCGACCGGTCTCTCTCGAATCCTCTACGTCGATGGCGGGAATTTTAGCTCGTCGCTAGCTGGAAGTTTGTCGTGCTCTACAGACGGCTATAAAGATCGAATTTTTTTTACTGAATTAAAGCGGCGCACAATGATTTTTTTTCCTGTTAAAAGATTGTCTACTTCGATTCTTGGTTGGACAACCAGAGGGTTTGATCCTTTTGAGAAACCCTATATTTAAGTTTTCTCTGTTATCCTTTTGCCGCTTATAAAAATGCGCGTGAGTGATTAAAATGAAGAATTAAAATCATATATTTATCGAAGTGGCGTCGAAGATTAATATTGAAAAGTTAATATTGAAAGCATGTTGAACTGATGAAGATTATCGAAGTGGCGGGAACAAAAATTTATCAAGTGAATACAATTTAACGTTTATTTATGATATGCATTGTTAGAAAGTTTAATGTCATGGCCCAACAATATTATAGTCAGAAGGAGGTGAGGATTTAGGATGTTAAGTGTTATTAATGTCAATATTATTGTGAGACAGGATGGGTTGGCTAGGACGTCACTTGCAAGTGGTGTCACATTGAATTTTGGTAAAAGATGAGCTTGGGTTTACCATTCAAAAACTAATGCTATATTTACTAATTGACACTCTAAGAATACCAGTGTATTCTTTTGATACTCACGAGAGTGTGAGCAGTTTATGTTATCTTTTTGAACTGATCTGTAATGATTTGCGGGTTCTATTTTATCTATTTCTGTGCTCATACAGTTTTTTTGCAAACAGCTTAATCAGATAGGGGCAAAATGGTCATTTATCCAACAACTGCTGCCAGTAAGCCGTTCTGAATAAGTTGCCCCAAATAGTATGTCAACTTATTCTGATAATCTGCATGTTATCAAATTATCAGAATAATTTGATTATCAGCAGATTATAAATAATCAACATCTACCCCAAACAAACCCTAAGAATTGAAAAATGTATTGTGCACATGTTGGCTTTGTATATAGAAAACCAAGAAATCAAACCTTACTACCACTTAATCAAGGAAGCCTAAAGAAGCGTAAGATAGCAGTTATATCTCAACTTTTAAGAGAAGCCCAATGGTCAAGTCTTACAATCCCTCAATTTTGTTGGGATGCATATAATCACTCATGGCTTCGACCAATTAGAAATCAAAAACACACTGCGGAATTGGATGACAACAATTTGAAAAACCCGGAACAAAATTTCAAACAAAAGAATAATAAAAGAAATAAATCCCAAAAAAAGCACACCAAGATTTACGTGGAATAACTCGAGAACAGGAAAAAAAAACCATGGAGCCACCACCAAGCAATTTTCATTATGAAGAACCATAAATATATAGAGGTACACTCATATATACTCTCTGTAAATATAGAAACTTACAGAACTACACTCCAACCATTCCTCTCAATCTCACAAGAGAAAGCCCTCATTGAAACCTGTCGAGAATGCTGCACACGAGATTGACAGCTTTTGTAGCTTGAAACAAAGACTAAAGAATCATGTTTAGCAAAGTCATTCTGGCGACATAGCCACGTCAAGTAGCGGGTCAAATATTTCATCGCTTGGGATGAAACATAGGAAAAAAGGATCCTCCGTGGAGTGGCTACATACGTTGCAGTGAGTTTCGTAGCCCGGACTAGCTACGCCTGTTTCAGGCAAGGCTACGCCAAGCCCAGATGCAAAGGCACCTGTTTGCAGTCGTGTAGGAGCACTCTTTCAGGTGCTAGGCTCCACACTCCAACAATCTCCAACTTAGAGACTGATAGCACCTAAGAATTGTCCTCCAACTTCACATCTTTATCTGTAACATCTTCATAGTCTTGTACCGTGGTGTGACTCACCACCAGTTACAACTTTCTTGGACTCCAACTGATGTCAAGCATAGCAAAACTTTCTCAATAATCAGCACATTCGTCAACATGTTTGCAGAATTCTAAGTTATGTGTATCTTCTACAAGAACAACTATACATCCTTTAGAAGAGAGCATATAAAGTAATATCTCAGCTAAATGTGGCTTGTCCTAGCATAAAATTAAGTGTTCTTAGTAAATGAATTGCAAACATACTGTCACTATAAAACTTTTCAATCCTCTGCTCTTTATCCAATTATGCCATAAAGCTCTTAAGTCAATTAATCTCCTTGCTAGCCTCAGTGATAGCAATATATTCGGACTATGTAGTTGAAAATGCTACAATCCCCTGTAGCTTGAAAACTCAACTCACTGTTGTATTTCCTAAATTGAAGATATACCCTATCGTGCTCCTTTTACAATCAAAATCTCATGTTATATCTAAACCAATAAATCCCTGTAAATTGATATCTACAGTTTCATGGCAAAGTGTCATATTGATTGTTCCACTCAAATACCTGAGAATCTACTTCATTGTCTCTCAATGATACTTTTCTAGATCACCCATGTACTTGCTGGCTACTCTCACTATATATATAGTATCTGGTCTGATACAAATCTAGCATATATCAGACTTCCAGCTGTTGAAGCATGATAGTTCTTCTACTTCATGCTTGCTTAGTTTCACACTTCGGCAATAATTCTTGTAGACAGCTTGAAATGATTACTATTGGGATGCAAAAAATTTGTCTCATGTTGAGCATTTGTAAAATCTTCTCAATATTCTCTAGTTATTTTTTAAAAACTTTTAGAACATTTAGAGGCTATTAATATTTTTTAAAGTTTTTAAATTCACACTAGGTCATACAAGAACCTAACATTAACAACAGCCTAAATTTAAATGTTAAACATAAAAAAAGGGTTCAGGGCTTGAAAAAAAATCGTGAAACTCTTCAAATTGATAGAGCAACGTCTCTAGATTATTTATGGAGTTGATCCTAAATTTTCAAAGGATTTTGATGGGTCAAAAGCTTTATAGGACAGGACAAGATCCTATTTAGTGCATGTTTTAGTTGACTACATCATAGGAGAAATGGTATGTTTTTGGGAGGAAAAAATATGAAACTTTATGGGAACATAAAGCAGATGTAGCTCAGGAATCCCACAAAAAGAAAACAAAAATAATATAAATAGAAAGGGATAAAACTACCAATCACCAAATAGGTAAGTTGAGGAAGACTATTAAGACATTTCTAACATGGGATGGCCACCAAGCCTCCACACCCTTTGAGAAATCCCAAATTTTGAAGTCAACCAACAATCAATCTCAAATATGTAATAAATAGTCCTTTTACAAACTGTAATTCAAAAAAGAAAGAAATAAATGTGTGAGAGTGAGAGGCATTTGTTTTGAGTTGAGGAGAGAGGTTTCATGTCATGTAGCTGGCCCAAAAAGCTTATTTGTAAGTAATTAACTGCCAAATTTTTATTTAATTAATTAATTCCCTCATAATTTTATAAGTATCCCGTCATAAATTTAAAAATCTACTCTAATAGATAAAATCTTCAAATTTTCTCTACAAACCTTTATAAAGGTAAAACACACACAAAGTCTTAAATTAAAATAAAATTACAATTAAAAATTCTTAAATTAATTAAATATTCTTCGTTCTTATAATTGGCCGAGTATCCTTGTTGCTCTTACTCGTTGTAGTTGGACCATATGTTGCCAACGCTACATAATTTACCCTTACCCTTGAAGAACTCTCTAAAGAGTCCGAGTCCATATAATCATTCATAAAATCAAGTGATTCAAGCCCATGAAAGCCATGTATCATTAGGTAACTTGTCCTTTCTCCCCACTAAGCACTCGTGCTCTCCACTGCCATCAATATATGTTTCATTTGTCAATACGTGGTATACTTCAAAAATATTAGGCAAAATATCCACCTACAATTGGTTGCTCTCTCCATCCGCAAAAGAACTAGTTTCTAAATTTTAATCTAATATATTAACTTGAAGCGTTACTACATCTTCGATATTAAATATAGGGTTTATATGCATGTAGTGAAATAATTCCAAAATATGCATTTGGTCCCATTTTATAATAAATTTAGATGGTTCACATATTGTTGCATGAAGCATTTGAATTTAGAGGTATTTTTCATGCCAGATACGGATCATAACATATTCATCTTATTTATATTATTTTGTAAATCTAATTTTATTCATATATTCAACATATTAAATATTAGATTGGTAAATTTATTTCTTAATAGTTTCATATACAACAACAACAAGAACAAACCTTTATCCCACTAAGTGCGGCGGCTACATGAATCAATTTTCTCCATTGTGACCTATTGAGTGTCATATTTTCATTTAATTCTAATAAATTATGATCAAATTTTTACAATATGCCCAAGTCTTTCTAGGTCTACCTCCGTCTTTCTTAACATAAGTCGAATCTAAAATGTCTACCCTCCTAATCGGATCTTCAGATGGTAAATGTTTGATGTGACCAAACCATCTAAGATGACTCTCAAATTTTGTTCGTCATTGGAGCTACACCAACCCTATCACGCCACCTAATCATTCTCATTTTGGCACCACTTCACTTAGTTTTATGCTTCTCTTTTAAATGCCAACATTCAGCGCCATAGAGCATTGTAGGTCTCACCACCATCTTATAAAATTTTCCTTTCAGTCTAAGCGGTACTTTTCTATCATACAAAATGCCCAAAGCATTCCTCCACTTGAACCAACCAACTTGAATTCTACTAATAACATCCCCATTTATATCACCATCAATTTGAACAATAGACCCGAGATATCTAAGCGTTCACACCTTTTAATAATTTGATCGCCATAGTTACAATTCTGTCACTAGAGCTACTGCTACTTAAATTGCATTCCATATAATCCGTTTTATTTCTACTCAAACGAAGGCCTTTAGACTCCAATGTGGACTTCTATTATTCAAGTTTTTCCTGAGTTTTTCTCTCGTCTTATCCTCGAGAAGGATATCATCAGCAAAAAGCATACACCAAAGTACATCCTCCTGTAAATGTCCAATAAGAGCATCCATAACTAAAGCAAAAAGATATGTGCTTAAAGTTGATCCTTGATGTAATCCAACAGAGATAGGAAAATATTTGGTCAATCCTGCTTCTGTTTGAACACAAGTAACAACTCTAGTATACATATCTTTAATAATTTGAATATAAGTCATATCAACATCTTTCTTTTCAAGAACTCTCTAAAGGATATCTCTTGAACCTTATCGTAAGTGTTTTATAAATCAATAAAAATCATATATATATCATCTTTATTATCTCTGAAATTCTTCATCAAACCTCTCAATAAATCTATAGCTTCCATAGTAGAACTGCCCGGCATAAATCCAAATTGATTATGAAAAATCTTTGTAATACATCTTAACCTATGTTCAATTACCCTCTCCCATAATTTTAAAGTATGACAAATTAACTTAATTCCTCTATAATTCGCACACTCTTGTGCATCCCCTTTATTCTAAAAAATTGGGTCCAAAATACAATTCCGACACACCTCAGACATCTTTTTAGTTTTTAAAATAATATAAAGAGTTTAGTAAGCGAAGAAACTCTCAAATCTCCTATATATTTCCACAATTCAATTGGAATATCATCAGATCCTACCAACTTTCCACCCTTGGTTTTCTTTAAAGTCTCCTCAACATCTTTTTTATTAAAGTGACAGTAAAATAAAACATTTTATTATTATTAATGATATCAAAATCATTAAGGTCGATTGTATTTTCAGAAACTTCATTAAAAAGTTTATCAACATAACTCACTCAACTATGTTGAATATATTTTTCTAAGAAAAACACTTTTTTTAATTTTATCCTTAATACACTTTACTTGAATTAAATCTTTACTTTTCTTTTCTCTTTGTTTGTCTAGTTTATATATATATTTTTCACCCTCCTTAATATCTAATATATTTTTATTATAGAAAACTTTTCTTTTCATTCACTAAGTACCTCTTTTGTCACTTGTTTAGTAGTGTTTGTTATTCATCCCACATAAAATTTGTTTATTCATGAATATTCCAAATCTTGAAATCTTGAGTTTTACTCTGAAAAATAATTTTATTTGTCTTTTAGGTACCCATATAATTCTATGATGATAATTCCTATTCTTCTTTATTTTACAACTCTTTATCCTAAAATCTAAAACTAATAATCAATGTTGAGTAATCAAATCCTCACTTGGAATGACCTTACAATCTTTACATTCTTGACGATCTTTTCTTCTCATAAGAAAATAATCAAATTGTGTTTTATTAGATCCATTCTTATAAGTAAAAATAAGCTTCATTTCATTTCTTGAATAAAGTATTAGCAATAATAAAATCATATACTAAAGCAAAATCTAATATGACTTTACCTTCTTCATTAATCACTCCAAAACCGTAGCCATCATGAATATTTATAAAATCTTCTACCACTTTACCGACATGTCCATTTAAATCTTCTCTAATAAAAATTTTTTCTTCAAGAGGTATCATTTGTATTAAGTCTTCTAAGTCATTCCAGAATTTATCTTTAGAACCTATATCTAAACCTACTTGAGTAACATAAGCACTTATAATATTTAAAATCTTAGATTCAATAACAATCTTAAGGGCTATAATTCTATCTTCAATTCTATTAATTTTTACAACTTAGGGTTCGTTTGGTGCTGCTTATTTGGTGCGGTGACGTTTTAAAAACACACCTGACCTGTTTGGGTAAACTGCGTTTGACAGCTTATGCGTTTTGAAAACGCTAAAAGCAGTGTTTTCACACCGCACTTAGATAGGTGCGGTGCGAGCTTTCTTGCAACAGTCTGACTTTTTTAAAAAAATAAAAATTTGTAATAGTCACCGCACCTAGCTTATCAGCAGATTATTCAATAAGTTGCAGCTGTCCCAAACAGACCCTAAATCTTTCAAACTCATATCTATAATTACACCTACACCAATTCTAGTGTGACTCTTACCTGAATACCAAAATTTAAAACCCAAGTTATCAATCTCCTTATCCTTTTCTCCAACCCTTTTAGTTTCTTGAAAATATTTATCTTTCTATGAATCATAATATCAACTAATTATATTAATTTTCCAATGAGAGTACATATATTCCATCATCCAATCCTAATAATAGTTTCATGGACTAACTTCTTTACCTGCATCCATCTGTAATGTGAGAATCCTTGCTTATTTAACACTACACCGGGCACCGGTGTAACAACATTTGAACACTTTGCATTATATTCAAGTCATACAACGCGTCACATTCAAGGGATGCCCTAGCATTTACACAATGATCAAAAGAATTCATGTCATGATTTTTCGATAAATTTTATGTTGGTTGTCGACTACCTAACTCAACCCTCCACTTTCCACAACAGGACTTGGGAACCGGCGATTACAGTGTTTCCCTAATAGTTTAATACAAGACAATAAAATCTTTATAAAATGTAAATTTAGAATCTAAAAATATTTTAAAAGGCATTTTGAAATTGAATGTGCATACTATCTCAAAAAGTGCTTGTTAGGTTGTTTTTGAGACCGTACTATAATAGGCAAATTCAAACATGACTAAAGGTAAATCCCAATGTCCTATGCGCTTCTTAACTAATCATCTTGATAGGTTCTCAAGTATCCTATTAACTAACTTAATTTGCCCATCAGCACGATGATAAATGGCTGAGAAAAAATTAAGCATAGTCCTAATCAACTTTCATATTGTCTTCCAAAAATAAGAAACTAATAACGTCCCTATCAGATTTTATAGCATTCGGTAAATTATATAGTCTCAACTCCTTGAAAAATTTCATTTCAATATGAGAAGCATCAAAAGTTTTGTTGCAAGATAATAATTGTGTCACTTTGAAAAAACTATCCCCCACCACAAATATGCTATCAACTCCCTCAGGTATTTGAAATAACCCCAATACAAAATCCATAGTAAATCCTCTCAAGTTCTTTATGGAATAGGCAAAGCAATATACTTCTTAGCTCTTTGTTTGGTTACTTCTGTCTGCTTCAATGTGTAGCATTCAAATACAATCCTACCTATGTATCTTCTGATAGAAGGGCAACAAAAACTGTTCTCAACCAAATTAGAGGACTACTTTCTCCCCAAGTGTCGAACAATCCTTCGAATATAGTTCTAAGATCAAAAATTTCGAAAAGATGTCCTAGGGATGCCAAACTACTAATCCTATACAAGTATCCAACAATGACTAGAAAGGAGCTCAATAAAGACAAAGGCATTTCTTTATGCGAATGAAAAATAGCATTAAAGTCAGGGTATGAAGGAAAAGCCTCCATAAGTCTTGTAAAAGTAGGAATCTGAAACTTTACAAAAACAATGGCAAAAGCTACCAAAGAGAGACATCTGCAGGATTATTTTCAGCACTAGGCTTGTGCTTAAGAGTAAAAGTATAGTCTTCCAAAAATTCTATCCATTTGGCATGTTTATAACTCAACTTCTTTTGAATTTTGATAAACTTATGAACTTATGGTCAATGTGAAGTATGAAATATGTTGTGATTCGTGTCACCAATGCTTGATTGACTGAATCATTGCATGAAACTCTTTACCATAAGTGGAATATCTTTGTCTAGCACCATTTAACTTCTTACTAAAGTAGACTACAAAAAAAAATTTGTGTAATTTAATACTCCCCTAATGCCTATTCCTAAGGCATCACATGCAACCTCAAAGGTGAAAAAAATCAGGTAATCACAGAACTGAGGAAGTAGACATAAGAATTCAATTTGATTAAAAGTTCCTTGAGTACTAATAGTTCATTTAAATTTGATGACTGAGAGGAGCTACAATAGTGTTAAAATGTCTAATAAACGTCCTGTCAAATGTAGTTAAGCCGTGAAAACTCTTAACATCAGTGAATGACTTTGGAGTTGGCTAATCCATGATGGCTTTAACTTTAGTGGAATCAGACTTAGGTCATGTTGTGGTAAATATAAAACCCAAGAACGCAACTTCTTGACTTATAATAAAACACTTCTATAAATTGATGTAGAGCTCTTCATTAAATTTGCTCTTGACTAACTAACAATGGTGAAGATGCTGGTCTTTATTAGCACTATAAATGAGGATGTCAAAAAAAAAAAAAAAAGGAATGAGCCAATGAATAGTCTCAATAGGATCTTAATGATCCTCATGAATGTGTTTCGAGCATTAGATAAATCAAAGAGCATCACAAGTCATTCATATAGTCCATCGGGGGTTTTAAAGGTTATCTTCCACTCATCCCCTAATCTAATTTTAATCTAGTAGTAACACTACTAAAATTTATCTTTGTAAATAGAAGGCTCTCGAGATATAATCCAGTTTATAATCAAGTCTAGATATAGAAAATAAATATTTGATGGTGATCCTAATGACAGCTCTATGATCAAAACACATTTTCCACCACCCATCATTCTTAGATGTTAGTTAAGTAGGGACTACATAATGACTAAGACTCTCCTAGATAAAGCCTTTTTTTAAATAACTTGTTAAGCTAATCCTTCAACTTAGCATGCTCGGACGCGTTCATCCTATAATGCGGGAGAATTAATAGTTGATTGTTTGGCATAAGATTTATGGCAAATTCTATATCCTTTAATGGTGGAAACTTATTCGGTAAGTCCTTTGGGTATGCATCTAAATATTCATTTAAAAGGCCAAAGACTTCAATAGTAACACAAGTATTAATGGAAGTAAAAGTGACAACTTTTAGATGAAGTGAAGGATGAAAATATTTTGGAACACTCTATAAAGACTCTTAAATCTAACATTCTCAAGAGTGGCATTTAGCTTTAAAGTCGTTATAATTGGACTATGTGCATAATCATGTTGGAATTCCCTAATATGGATGGCTTAATTCAAATTAAATGAATTTTATGACCCTTCTTATTTTGATCTCTAGGATGTAGGTCTGAGATGGGTTTTTGTGCAGGGGATGACGCTGAACTTTTCTATGAATTTTATATATAAAGTTTGATAATTTTGTCATTAACATTGAACATCAGTGTTAACTTTTCCATGCTGAGTGATATTCATATACATCAGTTTGCCAATGTCTCCATAGAATAATATGAGTTATATCTATGGAAAGACATCACACCCTATGTTTTTCTCATACCTCTACATTTTTATAAGCACCATACACCTAGTAGTGATTGGATGGGATGTATGGTTCGCCCAAGTCACATGAAAGTGCACTGGATGTGGCTCAAACTTTCGGCTAACCCTTATATGTGTTTAGATGGATATTACATTCATTGCACCACCTTCATCAATTGCTAATTTATATCTTCCTTTAGAGCATGTTAAATAAATCTAAAGATGTTTCTTCTCCTCCAATCCTCAGATTCATGCTTTTCCACAATTTGGCATCTCATCATGCTCGTAGGATGGCCAGTCAAGTTTCCCAAATCATCATCCGAAAAGGGTGTCTCATCAATATGATTTATTCCATGTCCATTTTCCCCAACTCTTGATCATCCTCTAAAGATAAGATTTAGGCTCTGCCATGGTTTGCATGTGCCCTTCTTAGTGGTATTTAAAACAAGTGACGTTCTTATTCTTATAGGTGGGCTCAGTAATGGCTTTACTATTGAGGAGATTAGTGGGTGGAGGACGAGTTGAACTTTGATTAGGATGAGAATTGAATTGTACATTGATCCTTAAGACAGATGAAAGATTCTTCTGATTCTCAATGTCATGAGCATATTGAAATGCATCTACAAAGGTCTAAGGGTTTTGTAACTTAACGTCATTCCTTATATCAATCCGCAGGCCAATGATATATTTATTGGCAAAATACCAACTTTACATGGGTCCTAGCCACTAAATATTCAAACGTACTCAACTACTCAGTGTGCATGTTCCCTTGACTAAGGGTCATAAATTGTCAATGAAGCTTCTTATTGTGATGTCTTAGATAATACTTAGACAAAAACACCACTTTCAAATCAACCCAAGTAAGGTCGGCTCTATCGAGTCTCTCTTCTTTAACCAAAATATTGAACCAATAAATTCTGATATGGCCCACAAGTGTCATTTTGGTCATCCTCAGATAATCATACATCCAATGCCAACCAAAGAACTCATCCATTATGCCAAGTGAGTCAAGGATTCATTTCGATCATTGACCTCATCGACTGTTGAAACTTATATCTTAATTTTCCTAATTGGATACCCAAAAGTAATCTCCATTCCTCATGTGATGATTCTCTCTATATGATTATGCTTAAGTCCTTGGTTGTGCTTATCAGTAGGGTTCTCTTCTTCTTGGACATTCCTCAATGGGATGAATTAGGTGGGAGGAACAGGAGTCCACAGTCTAAGATTCAATTGGGTAATCTATTCCATTATAGTCTCTGGCATAGTATGCACAAATTTCAGACTTCCATTAGGTTACCTTCAAGGTCATTTTCCCTAAAATTAAAATCTTCAACCAATTTGGCTAAACACTCAAGTTATTTCATGTTAGCTAATTTAGGCAACATATTATGCTAATCATTGTGTTGTGAACAGACAATGCAAAGACACAAGCAAGAATAAAATTAAAAGTGAAAGTATTAGTAAGTGTTTGCTAATCTAATATGATTTAAATGATGCACAAAAGAGTAAACTATAAAGTGTTAAAAATTTAGGCTCACACAAAAAGGATAAAAGACAAACTGAGCTAATTAGCATAAATATATAGAAACTATGAAGTTCAACTAGTTTATGCCAATGGTATAAATTAGATCTTTATGTTTAGATTGAGTCTAGATATGAAAGACCCTAGAAAATACTTGTGGATCTCACAAACTCAATAAAATTTTATGCCACTCAAATAAAGTCTAAGGATGGGATAGGGTCAATGGGCACGTCAATTTGGTGGAGTCATCTAATTGGAGGAATATCATAAATTTCATAGAATTTCCACTAAACAAAAAAAACTTATGTTCTAAAAGAAAATACACATAATTAAAGAGAAAAGTTCAAAAAAAAAAATAACCAAGTTTCAAATGTAAAGAACTTTCCTTGTAAGTAGTCTATCAATTTTGTCCTTTTGTCCAACCTTGAGCTCTAATTCTATAACTCGCACGAAAATCTCAAGTTTTCCTTGGAGAGATAAAATGCATTGGGTTAGAAAGATCCAAAGAGTGTGCATGGAAGTACGAGAGGCTTGGGTTAAGGTTTGTTGAGGTGAATCTTATAGAAATCTCAAATTATAATCGGCCATGTAATGAGCAGGCTAGCAATAAAACAAATCAAACCTGAGTTTAAACCCTTATTGCGGGAAATATAAGGAACCCATCGCTTGAAATCACTTGAAAACTTCCCAAGAATATATATATATATATAGTTATTTTCTGAAAAATTTTCAAACTTTTTAGACTAACAATATTTTTTTAATATTTTAGGTTCAAACTAAGTCATGTAGAAATCTAATATGGATAGCAGTTCAAAGTGAAATATTTAGCTTAGAAAAATAGATTTAGGGTTAGAAAAAAAAATTAGTGAAACTCCTAAAATTGATATAGTGATGCCTCTAAATTAGAGGTAGAGTTGATCCTAAGACTTTCAAGGATTTTAATTGGTCAAAAGCCTTATGAAATAGAACTAAATCGTAATTAAAGCATGATTTGGCTAACCACACCAAAAGAGAATTAGCTATGATTTTTGTGGGAAAGAATTATAAAACTTTATAGGAAGATAGAAGAGATGTAGCACAAGATTCTTAATAGAAAAATTTATTTCAAAATAAGAAAAGAAATAACACTCACCAAAAAAGATGGTTGAGAAAGAAAATCAAATCTCCTCTAGCATGGGAATGGCCACCACACACTTGGAGAAAACCCAAATATTGAAATCAATCAGCAAGCAAGCTCATTCATATACAAATAAGCAATAAATAGTCATCTTACAAACCCTAATGTAAAATAGGAAGAAATTAGAGAGGAGAGAGAGAGAGAGAGAGTGGGACCTTTGTGTTGAATTGATGAAAGAAATTTTCCTTTATTTTGGCCAAGCCAACTAGCTTAATTTTAACTAATTAATTAGATAATTTTATGTAATTAATTATTTTCCTACTAATTTTATAATTATCCCCTCATAACTTTATAGATTTACTCCTATCGAATAAAATTTTCAAATTTTCAAAACAAATTTTCATGAAACTAAAATACAAATAAAATATTACAAATTAAAATAAAATTACAATAAAATAATTATATTCTTAATTTAATTAAATATTTTTCATGGTCCTTGTACTTGGTTTGGTATTCTTGTTGCTTAGACTCCTTACAGTTAGACCCTACTTTGCATGTGTTGTATCACCAATGGCTCAGCCCAAGTATGGGTTTACTCAAGCTATAGTTTAAAAATTTTAAAAACATTTCTTTATTTAGTTGACAAATTTTGATTGTAGATAAATGCCCTCCAACTTGAATGTTGTTCAATTATCTATCTTAAAAAGTACCAGTATCGAATTTAGTTAATGTTTTTTATTGGTTCATAAATTCAAATCATAAAAAAAGTTTAATTGTCAATAATTTTTTTCTGTTTCAATAAATAAATGACTCAGCTCATATCTCAAGGGGATTTTCATAGTGATGAATGGTGATTACGTTTGATAAACTTTTACCCAAATCATCACACATTCTTGATAACAACAGGAATTAGAATATTGCTCAAGCAGCGAAGATATTTTTTGACTTATAAATATGTGTTCAAAAATATGAGGGCACACAAAAGTCCCTGTTTGATTAAGCACAATTTTTTAAGGAATCATGAGGCAGCCTATGAACCTATATCTGGATTTGACTTTATTAAACTAACTCATTATTAAATAAATAATATTGAAAATATCTCTATAAAAAATCCCTACTAAGCGCCTAAAATCAATTTCTTAGGAGAATCAACTAGGATTTCCTACAGCTATAAAGAATAATTTGGACCATTGTTGATGATTATGTGGTGATGGTTGATTGAAGATGATGACATGCTATCACTCATAGACAATAAACGGTGCCTATTTATCAAGGAGATGACCCTTGTCGATGAAAAGGCACCCTTTGTAGCTACTACTATTAAAGCATCATAATTCATGTCAATGCTGATCAAATGTCTCCATTCACGTTCACGTCACTAGTAGATGTCTTCATCATTCCTCACCAGTGTAGCTCTAGCAATCCGCATCTGTGGCTTCCAGAATAATGTCCTCCTAATCACTATTTTTATTTACATGGCCTTAATAGCAAATCATACTAATGTCCCTCTAACTGCATGGGTTTTTCCAATTGAGCTAAACTCTATAATTTTCTCTTCAAAGATTTTCCATGTAAAGATCCATTCCTATAATTGTGTTCAAAATTTTCATCATTTCTAAGAATCTCTACGAGCAAGTAATAATATTTCATTTTATTAAAGAGATTGTGGAAGAACTGCCTTAAAAAGAAAAGAAGTAAAACAAGCTTAGATGCCATGGAGATTTACAGTTGGAGATAAAATAATAATTAACTGTTAAAAAGAATGGTTAAACAAAGTGGTTCAAAAATAAAATAAGTTGAAGTTAAGCAAAAAGTTAGATTTTAAGGTTAATGTTTAAGTAACACTAACCAAAAATGATTGGGAAAAAAACATTCATAAAGTTGAATACAAATATTGAGATAAAACTAATTATGATAATATTCATAATATCATAAATGATCAATAGAACATTGTACCTTATCTAATGTTGAAAATCCCTGCCTTTCCTTGTTAATATTTTTAGCATTTTCCATTTGGGAATTCCCTTTTACTTCTTCTATTGCTCATCTGTTTCTTCCCCGCTATATGAGTAATTGATAAATGGCTTCAAACAAAAAGGAAGATAAGTGGGCAATTTTAAAAATAACTAATGAACCTACCATCTGATTTGGCCGAGGAAATCTTCATGTGAAACTCTACGTGAATATTTAAAATGATGTACAAGAATGATTTAGAGTAAATTGGGGTATTTGGAAAGGATTTTGTAAGATAATTGTGTGAATAATGTCAACTAGGTCATATTTAGATAGAATTGACCAATTTTTATAATTTTATTCCGTGTTTCAAAATACAGAAGAAAATTTTAAATTTTGTTTGAGGTTGTTGTTAATTTTCTTATTTTGAAATTTTTTTTATTTTTTTTTTTTTTTTTTGTCATTTAAAAGTTGGAAAATAGTAAAGCAAACTAGGGAATTTGGGCTGAAAAACACAAATAAAATAGTAAATTTTATATGAACATGAATCTAGAAGAGACGTAGATTAATTCTAAAAATTTTGAAATTTTCTATGATTAGATCAGCCAAATAAAGCCAAAACCCTACATACATAGGATTAAGCAGACTTATGGACAACCATTCAAAAAAGGAATTAGGAAGAGATTTAGGTAAAATAAATGTTGAAGAAAATGAAAAAATGATTCAAAACTTCATCAACATAAATCACAGAAAAAATCAACAAAGAAATTAAGATAATCATCAAACTCATAAAGTCTAGTGGTGGGAAATAATCACCAAACAATTCCATTTCACGAAGTGACCAAGTCTCTCTAGCATTTGAGTCTTCCTCTCGAATTTTAAGAATTTTTTTCAAAATATAAACTTTTTACTTCAGAAATTAAGAGCCTTATATAAAAATTTTTCCTAAAAAAACACAACTCTTCACCTAAAAAATTAACTACAAAAAGAAGAAGAAATTAGAGTGACTAAAGTGGCAATTATACTTGTTTAACATAATGCCACTCAAACTTTCTTGCTTGGATGCTCCCTATTCCCCTTGATTGACTTTAAGCTCCGCCTAAGCATGGAACATAACACAAACAATAATCTCCTCCTAAGCATGGAACATGACATGTAAGCAAGAATATTTACTTATGGTCAGCATTTACGCAATATAAAACTATAAAATCACAAAACATACACATTATAACATGAAATAAACATTATAAAAAATATAATAGAAAAATATATTCATATTAATCTTCAAATCTTCCATTTTGTTTGCCTCTTAGTAATTGGACATCTTAAATAAGAAGCAAATCTCCTAGATTAGGCTTAAGTAGTAGGTTGCACCCTAATGTTTGTGGGCCCTAACTGGGTCCACCTCCTATTCTTGTGAGCCTCACCTTGAGTCAACCTCCTATAATTATGTGCCCCACCATGGGTCTATCTCCTGTGACTATGATCCCACCTTGTGTCCACCTGTGATTATGATCCCACCATGGGTTCACTTTCTGTTATTGTGGTCCCCATCTTAAAGTCAACATGATATGTCAAACCCCAAAGAACTCTTCTTTGAATGTTTAATGTGGCATGTAATAGGTGAAGAAGTATATGTAGGTGTTAGTACTTCATCATATGTTGTCATCAAAAAAGAAAGTTATTTACTTACTACAACAAAGATAATTTGAAAGTATTTGCTAACTAATAGTATTATTGGCATACTCATATAAGCTTGTTGGAGATGTAAAACAAATATATGATAAATAAAGTTGAGTTAAAGGACATTAAAAATAAATAATGGTGATTTTTTTTGTTAGAGTATTGACAATTATATCAATTTTAATTATGACTTCAAGGATTGCTTGATAAAGATCAAAATTTATATTATCTACATTTGGCTCATAATGACTAGAAACTTGGTCTTCAAATCATTTAGTGAATTCCTAATTTTCTTCATACTCTTACTAATTTTATTTTATAATCTAATAATTTCATATTTTACATATAACAATTGATTTAAAATATAATTAAGTGAAGTATCATATCATTAAAAAGAGACATAATATTTAAATAAAATTAATGAGAATTAAGATGATATTATAAATTATCAAATGCAAATATTAAAGTTAAAAAGTAAAATGTTTATAAATGATTCTCTTACTAATCTTTCAAAATGTGATATACTGATATCTTTTTACCAAACTTCTGAGCGTTCCTCTATGCTCCTTCAATGTTTTCCTACCTTAGCTCTAGTTACGACCATTTCATAACTTGTAAGAACTTTATCATTTCTCTCATATTCAAATATTGAACTATTTGAAGTGTCCCATCAAATCCGTCTCAAACCTCATGCAACTTGATCGCTGATACCAAACTTGATGTATTCGAGAAAAATTTCATGTGAAACTCTAGGAGAATATTTTAAATGAGGTATATGAATGATTTAAAGTGAATGGGGGGTGTTTTGAAAGGATTTAATAGGTTATTTGAGTGAGAACTATCAATTAGATCAAATTTGGACAGAATTAACAAGCTTCTGTAATTTTATTATAAATTTTAAGATAATAAAAATAAAATTCTACTAAAAATAATGAAAAATATCCCAAAGTTGATTTTTAAAAATTTTTATGATTTTTTAAAAATTTTTAATATTTTTATTAATTAAAAAATAAAAAAATAGAAACTGGAAACTGCATAGAAAGCAAACAGTGTTTTTTTTTTTTTTTTTTTGAATTTTGGGTTGAACAAAAACACAAATAAATGGTTAAATTTTATATGAAAATTAATCCACAAAAGATATAGATCAATTCATAAAAATTTAAAATTTTTAAAAATAGATTAGATCACCAAAATGGAGCCAAGACTCTGACTAGGAAAGATTATACAGAATTCAGGACAACCATTGTAAAGGACTAAGGAAGGAATTCAGGTGGGATAAAATTGGAAGAAAAAAAAAATTGATTCAAAACATTCCTTAAAAGCACAAGCATTTTACTAGAAAAACTTACAGAAAACAATCAACAAAAATTTAGATAAATCACCAAACCCACCAAAATTTAATAGGAAATAATGATGAACAAATCATTGTCCTTGAAAAAGCTATCAAGCCACTCCACCATTTGAGTATTTCTCTCAAATTTTTAAAATTTTCTTCGCAACATCAACTCTTTTATAATACAAAAATTAAGAGCCTTATAAAAAGCATTTCTCCACAAAAGACAACTAACTATTCATTTCAAAATTAACTACCAAAAGGAGAGAATTTAGACTGATTGAAGAGGTTATTTGGCTTGAAATATAATATCACCCTAACCTTCTTATTTAGATGTCTCCTATTCACCTTGACTTTGGCCTCCCCCTAAGCATATAACATGACACATAAACAGGAATATTGATTATGGTCAACATTTACATGAAATAAAGTCACAAAGCCATAAGTCAATACTTAAACATGCACATTAGAACATGGAAAAAGCTAAACTACTAATGATATAATAAAAAAATATCTTCAAATTAATCTTCAAGCTTTGGCTCCTAATAATTGAATCTAATGAATAGGAAAACGTTCTCCTAGATTGGGCTCTGATAGTAGGTACCACCCTAGTGCTTGTGGGACCCACTTAGGTCCACCCCTTCGGCTTGTGGCCATGCCTCAAAATCAGCATAATGTACCACATCACCATCAATTCCCAAGTTTCAAAAAGAAAATTCATCAATAAGAGAGAGAGAGAGAGAAAGAAGATAACCAAAGAATCAACAATCAATAGTTACATAATACTTAAGCTGTTGAAAACATTCAATTAAAAAAAAACATTTTAAACCTCATTAACAACATCATATAAAAATAATAAAGGAAAGAGATGAGGAAATAAAAAGAAGATAAGTCTGCAACATTAAAATAAAGTATTAAAATAATATTTATATGAATGTATAATGTGAGCAATATTTAATTTTATTTTTATAGCTCTAAGGTACTTCATTGTCCATATTAAGTGTGTAGGTTGGATGATTGATCCTAATAAAAATATAAGGAATAATTAATTATGATAAAACAAAATGCAACATACAAAATACTAAATTAAATAAATGTAATGTTTAATTAATCATTTCATCCATGACAAACATAAGTCTGAATCAGATTTTCATCATCATTTCTCATTAGATACGGAGAACTCTCTTCTGAAGAGTTAAGTTGAAGATACTCATGCAGAATGTTAGATGTACTAAAGCACATCATAGGTCACACATAAGTAATTTGATGGTGTATGTCATCTCTATTAAAATTTAGCTTTCCTATTGTAATTAAATTTGTGCTTTAACATCAAAAGCAATTCATGTTATGCATCAAAATTAAAATAAATATGTAGGGATAAGCATACGAGATATATAGGTCCTACGATATGGCGCATGCATCATTTAAAAGAAAAAATGTTTGGATGTGGTATAGAGGTGGCGGTGATGGTGTTGTTGAAAGTAAATTCAATGATAATTTGAGACGAGAAATTATAGAGGCACACTTATCTGGCTATACTATTCAACGAGGAATTAATAAAATATATCAGGATTTCAAAGAAACATTTTGGGGGCCAGAATTAAAGAGGAGTGCTGCAGAATTTCTGACTAAATATCCCACATGTCAGCTAGTGATGATAGAATATCATCGTCTGAGAGGTCAGTTACAACATTTACTGATTCCATAGTGGAAATGGGAGATTGCGATGGACTTTGTGATTGGATTGCCTAGGTTGCGACAAAGTCGTGATGTCACTCAATACAGTGAACGGACCAGAGCACCTGGATTTTAGTTTTCCTACAAAATATAAACTTGGCCTCCTAATGTAACGTCTTTATATAAAAGTACAACTTCTCTAACTGACTTCCTTTTGTAGCTCAAGTCTTATACCATTAATACTTCTATCTTACCCAAAACTCAATCGGCACACATGCAAGATGAGCTCGTCAACTTCTTTGAAATTTTAGTTTCAACATAAATACCTTATTTAAAGTTCATCACCTGCTCATTCAATTTCTTCTTATGATATATTTGAATGTGTTTTGTTGAAGCCAATATTTCATTTTAAACCTAGGTGGTAGTAGTTCACTTGGCAATCCAATTAATTTAAGACTCTTAACCAAATCCTTTTAGTAGACCCCACTAGTTTAGCAATTGCGAATCAAAGAAGTTGACAACTACCATGTGATTCTAGGCAAAAAAATCAATCATATCAAAGTGTCAATTTTAAAGGATTTCAATATTATTTGTTGATAGAAGTAGAAGCTTCAACCTTCTTTCTTGTAACTCAAAATCATCATCTTCTAGAGGTCTAACATCATTCAAATTAGTTTGATGATAGTTTTGACTGATATCATTCAAGAATATCATCCGCTGGTGCTTCTTCCATGTGAAGGCTATGAATCCATATTTAAAGTTTATTAGAATAGTATTATTCATTATTAGCACAATCAAAAAAGAAACCATAAGTATTCTCAAAATTTCTATCAAGGTTCTGAATTTACATCCAAAAACATAATCATTTCTCGAAATTTTTCTTTGTTGGGGATGTTCACATCAATTTATGCATGAAGACATGATTGCCTCCTCAAATATTCCAGGTTTTGTTCTTGTATAGATTGAATTTGTTGGATTACTTAGCCTTTACTAAATTTTAAGGTTTGCCACCTGGATGTGAAAGGATACGTTGAGAGTCACCATCACAAAAGTCCATTCAAATTTCAAGTAGGTTTCATTCTGATTGGATTTGACAAAAAGTTCCAAGGAGCTTGTTGGGCTGAACCAACCAATTTGGATGAACCAGCCAAGTTTTCAGGTCCAACAGGGGTTCGGTCCAATAGAAGGTTGGGCCAGCCTCCTCTTCCTTTGGGCAGGATTTCCAAGTCCCCCCTCCCTTCATATTCCATCCCCTTCCTACTCTACTACCATCCCATTGTATTCCTTCCTATTCTATTCCCTTCTTATTCTAACAACAAATATCTATTATAAATATGTTGTTTGTTTGTTGAAGAGGGGATATTGATTTGTCTCTGATTTCAGATTTTTGTTTCCAGCATTTCTCCATTTCGAGGGTTGTATCCGACAACAAGAAGGTGCTTCGCTAGTAACTCGTCTCAGATGGTGACTATCTCTGTTTGTTCCTTCCCCTTCCTGCCACCGCCTGCCATTCAGCATTTGTCTTGCAGCAGCCTACCGTCCAAAACCTGTCCAACCGCTGCTGGCCACAACTGCACCTTCTCTGGTGTCGTTAACTGCCTCTTGCATCTTCCAGCCAGGCGCAGCCCCTCCAGCATCCTTCAACCAGGCCGCAACTTCCTCCAACCCTATCAGGCCTGACAAGCTTCCCTCCAAACCATCCAGACTTGCCACAACTCACATCCTGTCCTTTCAACTGTTGCAGCACCTCCCTCAGCCCTCCAACCATTGTCACATCCAGCCAAATAGTCCCACATCTGCGGACCAATCAATCAAAAGGCCATGTAATGAATAATAGATTTGCAATTAAACTAAAAACATAAATTGAACAATCAATCAAAAAAAAAAAAAAGTAAATAGTTGAGTTTCAAAATCATGTAGCTTTTTTAACAAGAAAGTTCTTCAATCTCTAGAAATTTTGTAATGATTTTTATAGTACTTCGAAAAGTGACAATTGATCATCGGATATGTTATGGATAGAAGAGTGCAGTTGTCCTAATTCAATTTTCCACCAAAATAGGGAGTTAAATTGGAGAGAAAAAGTTTAAAGCGGCCCAATGAGGAGCAAATTGCCAGCATGCTGACAAACTGTTGGGACCATGCGGCAAAACAACAGAGTAATGAAAGCAATCAAGAACAAGGCAAGTCACATACAGTTGTAAGCATATGGAGCTGGAAATAGATAACCCAATGCGTAAGAGGGATGGCAAGCAGGTGCACAAGCAATCGAGCAGCTACAGCATGCAAGCTATGGGTGAAATAAAAATGTGAGAGAGGGAACAAAATGTAAGGTGAAGACAGAGATGTCTTTGTGTGAAGAATGGGTGGAAGGCTTGCATTCAGAACATGATGGCAAAAGCTACGGTAACTCGATTGCTGCAGTTTAAAAGTAAATCAACAGACACTTGCAAAAACGAGCAGGTGTGGATCATTTGGTGATCTGATACCACTTAGCAGGGGCAGTGAAAAAGGAAATAAGAGAGAACGGGGGACTTGAGAAGGGAGAGAGAGCGGCAGACAACAGTTATAAAAGAAAATATCAAAATTTTACCGGATACACAACAAATAATTCATTCCAGCCCTAAATGTCCTTATTTAAAGCAAAATGGCCTTAAGTTGCAAGCAAACAAAGCAATGACACATTTGGTAGAAAACAAATACTACTAAAAATATAAGAAAACAAAAAATAATTTTCATAAAACAATATCCAAAGTTTTCAAAATTAAAAAGGTAAAATAACAAAATAGCTTATTTCAGAAATTGAGAAGTTTATGTTGAGGAAAAATTCAAATCGGATGGCCTTTCATGGTGTCACGATCCAGCCCAAGGCTTAGAATTAATCAAGATGAGTACAGAAGGTCGAATGGTGGAAAATTAATTTTTCTGTATTCATTTCCTATAACCAAAATTTAACAGATGAATGAGTCACAATAGAAAAAAAATGAAATTAAAACAGTAGTAAATTTATTTTAGGTCGGATTGTCCGCATCTTCTATAAATATTTTTTCTTCTATTGCTCATCTTTTAATGAAATAAAAAAACATATAATATTAATTTAAAACAATAATGAGCTAAAAATGTCAGTGAGTACACTTACTTTTAAACCACAGTAACGTAACGAAAATGAAATAATATACATGTTAGTTAAACTTTTAATAAATCGGTATAAAAGCATGTGATAATTTATAAATATGATCGATTGCAATATTTCAAAACATTCATTGTATTTCACTATATCAATAATATGTCTTTATCATTTTATATATGTGCAACCGTCATAAGAGCATCATCTAAAGCTGTATCATTTAAGTTATTTCAAAATCAATATTCTTTTTCATTTGCACGCACAAGTACTTTAGCATTCTCCACTAATATCATAAAAGGGCAAACTCCATCATACTCAAATATGCACATATATTTAGTCTATGCAGTTCATATCATTCATTAATGTATTTCTTTCAATTCAATATATTTTGTGTATATAATGCATAATAGAATTTATCGCTTAAATGCAAATCATCACACTAATATGACCAATAAAAAGAAGAGCATATAAATCTGAATAAAACTTGGCAATTGAATTTATAGATAGCAGTAACTATCAATACAACAGACAAAGGAAAAATAAAAATGCTACTACATATCAAAAGTAAGAGTACACATTTTGTTTTCACCTTATAAAACGATTCTTTAGCTTGTGCAATGTTACTTGGATTCCTAAAATTGATTTATTAGATTAGTATTTAATACTTATGACCTGAATTGAATTTAAACATTATCATAGCTTAAATGTGGAAATTCTCAACTAATTGATGCGGAAAATTCTCCTTGATTGTAATCCAAAATCCTTCTACTATTGTTTTCTAACCTTAATTAGCAATAAAATATGTTTTAATGCCCAATAATTTATAATTTAATTGACCAAATAGAATATTAAATAAACACTTACCTTGCTAATGCCGTATTTTCTTCATCTTCCCTCAATCATAATATTTCTTCTACCTCAATCATAACTTAGTATTCCCTTCATCTTCCCTCAATCATAATATTTCTTCATCTTCCCTCAATCATATTGTTTTCTACTAATGCCATATTTTCTTCATCTTCCCTCAATCATAAAAATACTTTTTTCTCTCGTTTTATCCACGAGAAGGATATCATCAGCAAAAAACATACACCAAGGTACATCCTCCTGTAGATGTCCAGTAAGACCATCCATAACTAAAACAAAAAGATATGGGCTTAAAACCGATCCCCGATGTAATCCAACAAAAATAGGAAAATATTTGGTCAATCCTCCTTCAGTTTGAACACAAGTAACAGCTCTAGTATACATATCTTTAATGATTTGAATATAAGTCATATCAACACCTTTCTTCTCAAGAACTCTCCAAAGGATATCTCTTGGAACCTTATCGTAAGCTTTTTCTAAATCAATAAAAATCGAATGTAGATTCTCCTTATTATCTCTGAACTTCTCCATCAAACCTCTCAATAAATGTGTAGGTTTTAAATTAAAGTAAAATCATGTTACTTTATGGAATGTGATGGTATTTCATCAGTACTTAATTTACTTTGCAAATTGGTCATTTGTTATGTTAAAATTCGTTATGAACTCATAATGGTCCTAGAGAGCTATGGCTTCAAATATCTAGCGAATACCACACTAAACTATAGGGTGAAGGAAAAGTAGTTCTTAGGTTAATACAAATAAATAGGGAGATAAATTGTAATGAGTGTAAATTGGGAACTCTAAGGTGACAGGCTAGAATCCTAACCAGTTTGATCTATAATTAATGAATTAAAGCTATGTTAGCCAAATTGAGGGCATGATTTGGTGACTCTAGGGTGACAGGCTAAAATGGTAACCAATGTAATCTAGGGTTTAAGAAATTGAAACTAGGTTTACTTAACTTCTTTATGCACTCAGAAGAGAGAAAAAAATATATATGCTCCTATTTGTCACATGTTTATTTAAAAATTCTAGTTGATTTACAACTACACTAGCTAATAGTTTCATTACAAGTGGAGGGAACCTCTAATTAGCTTGAACTATATGCTTCATTTAGCTTAGTGTATTTAGTTTATTAGGAACTTAGAAAAGTAGAAGTCGTTTAGTAGGATCCCCCAACACATTTTACATCACTAAATTTTCAAGCTAAGATTTTTTGAAATTGGCTAGAACTTTTCTGAGTCATTTAAAATTAATGGTTTTCCATGTGGGTTTGATACTCTGGGTTTAAAGAACATCCTATATTACTTGAGCGATATGTGCACTTACATTTATACCTAATGAATAGTATGTAACCGTGGTAAATCTTAAGTGATATAATTTATAAGACTCATTTTAAATATAACATTTCATCTCAATCTCACTAGGTATACCGTAGAGTTACTAGCGGTCAAGTTTTTGGCATTGTTGTCTGCGAAAACGACAGTTAATTTAACTTAAGAATAAATTTAGTTGAACTTATTAGACTTAGATTTGAAAACTATAGTGTTATTTTATAGTGTGTCTTTAGGCATTATGTGCCTTTTAAAAGAGAAAATCCAAAATAATATTTTCGGGCGTGTGTTTGATATTTATCTTATTAGTTTAGTCTTTATAATTGAATATTTAGTTCAGGTGCTGCAAATCTTGAATCTTACAACTTAGAACTAGAGAAAATTTTCAAAAGGATTAGAAACTAAAAAAGATTTCAAGAATCTATTGTAGAAATGATGAATGTTCATGAAGCAGATATGCTGACTATTTTAATTTCTCTCAAGTAATATATATTGTGAGAACATTAGATCAATTTGGGAAGTGTCAACCTCAAGTACCCCAAGTCATTGAGGAAAACTCATTTGGATAGTTGGTTGACACTAGCTCTGTTGAAATTATCCATGAGATAAACAATCACTCAAATAACCCATATTTCAATTATTACAATCCAGACTAGGAAAAACATTCCAACGTTAATAGGGATGTTTTTTTTTCTTTTTCGGTTGTGAAAAAGGGAGATGAGGGGTGCGTGAAAAACAATGAGACGGAGTGGAGAATACAAGGAGCGGGACGGCTGATCATCGTTGGGTCGGCATGAGATATGGTAGTGAGGTCGAGTTGGTTGGAGCTTGGAACGGCTAGGTGAGAGGAAGAGAGGGTCTTTCGTCTTGCGAGTGTGAGAGAACAGGAAAGGTTTTTTTACGGCATGAGGAAGGTACGGTAGTTGGTGCATGTGAGAAAGGCGTATGACTTTTTTAGCCTGTGGGAAGGGTGGCCGACAGCGTGCAGCATGTGGAATGGCCGGCACATGGGATGACTAGTGTGTGTGCCGAGTTCGGCATGTGCAGAGGAGCACATGATGGTGAGTGAAGATGAGAAGGATAACTTAACCGAGAGGTATTTTGTGTAAAAATAAAGTTGAAGTTGCCGGATATGTAAATATCAAAAGTTTATTGTGCTATGTATGTAAAAACCATTTTAGAAGGGATTTTTATTTAGAATGGTAACGTTTTGTTCAACTAACAACATGCAGAAGGTAGGCACTCAAGGTCATTCTTTTAATGTTCATTGACCTTAAAAAAAAATTCATATAAAAAATAACAAATAACAGAAGGTTTGATAATAAAAAAGGATTCTTCCATCTCATGGGCACCGAATTATTAATTTTAATGAGAAACTTTCCGTTGAGAACAAATTTCTATAACTGAAAAAAAAATGCAATTCTATGATCGCGATCAAGTTATCAGAGAAAATTATAAACAAATACCAATTCAGACCGTTCTGATCCTACCTGGCTGCCTGCTCAGAGAAACATTTCCCGGGCTGCCTCTGCCGCAGAGCATGTAGGTCTCCCCCTGGGCAGTACTCCATCACCAAGCAGGAATGCTGCTCCGTTTCAAAGTGGGTGTAGAGAGTGGGCAGAAAGGGGTGATCAAGGCGCTCCAAAATCTCCCTCTCGGTCTGCGCTCTCGGAAGCTTCTTCCGGCTCTCCAGGGCATCCTTGTTCATAATCTTCAAGGCGAAGAAGCAATTCGTACCGCTGAGCTCTGCAAGGTAGACGGTTCCAATATCCCCACATCCCAGTTTCTTCTGGAGCCTGAAATGGCTCAGCACTAGGTCGCCGTTGCGAGATCTGACGGCTCGGATCGCCTTCCATCGGGCGTCGTTGACCTTGTGGGGTTTGCTCCAGAAGCTCGTCCCGCCACTGCTCGTACTGCACTCCTCACTCCCATCGCTGCTCGTGCTCCCTTCCCCACCTTCAACGACACCCTTGGCTTCGGAGGACGAGTGTTCTGCTATCGCCGGCTGTTCCTGCGCGGTAATCCGATCCGACGAGCCAAGAAAAGAGATCGCGGCGGAGTTCTCTACGCAGGCAGCATGAATGCAGGATTTGGAGGATTCCGCGTCTTGACTTTTGCCGAGCAGCTGTTGCCTCTGTGAAGAAGAAAGAAGCAGTTGGTTCTGATCATTGTGGAGGAGACGGCAAAGATCATCGTGGCCAGAGGCCGCAGCAATTGGGGTGGTAAGAGGGCTTTCGGGTGCGGGAGAGAAAGTTGATGCGGCGGCCATGGAATCACGAGATCGTCAGGTGGAGATTCTTCTCCCAGACATGTTAACAACGACTTGAAAGTGCAGAACTCCGTCTTCTTCTTTCTTTCTCCATTTAATTATTTGTTTGCTTTGGTTTCCAAGAAAATATTCCGAGAATAAATGTGGTTAGTAGACTTCGCAAGCTGAAGCCGAGCTAAATACTAGCAAGAACGCTTAGCGTAGGTAATAAAGGAAAGCTCAAATGGCCTTAGTTGAGCTTATTTCTCTTAAGAAATGTTTCATTCTATTTCAAGTTTAAATGTATGAATGACTTTAATATGAATATTATTACTTCTAGTAGGTTTTAGTTTATTAATGATAAATCTTTTATTTTCAGAAAATTGATACATAACTTTAGGCCTATTAGAAAAGATTTTAAGGAGCGTATGTTTTGATCAAATTACCTAATCTTCATCTTTTATATTTGCTAGGAAATGAAATTTCAAAAATAATCAGTACGGTTGACATCCCTTTAGTCTTTGATTCTCTAATCGGTAAAGATCTTAGTTGACTTTTGCACGCGTAATTATTCAATTTAGTGTTGATTCTGCCTTAATTGAATTTTCTTACTTTAGTTATTAAAGATCAAAAAGTTATTATTTCTATTATTTATGAATGAAAAATGGAAATCAGTTCCATATGAAGTGTGTTCTACTTTTGCTCATAATCCTTCAACCCACCCTAAATTTTCCTTTCAACATGTTAATGTTGCTGTCCCCATGTTTAGAGGAAGGAATTTTAACATGATTAATAATTCTTTTGGGAATCAAAGGAATAGTAGCAAATCTTTGAATGTTAGTAAGTCCTTTCAAGGTCCTAGGGATTCTCAAACTAATGTGAATATTCCTTTTGTTCCTAATAACTCTTTAGCTCCTAATCCCAATTTTTATGTTACTATTACTATTAATATTAATAAATCTACAATTGATACTATCCCTATTTTGCCTTATGTGGTAATTAATAAAGTCTCCTCTACTTTGATTTGTAATTCTTTAATTAATGTGGATAATAAATAATTTTAATCATTCTTTTATGCATTATGTTCAACTTCTAAGGTTATTTCTTCTCAGGTTGAAGCTAAAGTTGTTGTTAATTTTGTTGGTAATGTTTCTTGGGCTAATAAAAACTTGGTTGGTAATGTAAATAATACAAGAAATATTTCTTTTCCCCTTTGATCAAGAGTTAAGAAAGGAAAATCTAAATGATTTATTTCTTAGCTTTCTTTATTTTATTGTTTTTCTTTGTTTTCATTTTTCTTAATGAATCATCATAAGTTAATTTCTTGAAATGTTAGATGGTGTGATAAAGATTCTTGAATTATTTATTGCATAAATCATTTGAAAGAGCTATATTTGTTATTTTATGCTTTTTGAAACTAAATGTTTTTGTACTATTTCTTATAATACTGTTTTAAATTAATTTAACTTTTTTTCAAATGAAGGAAGTGTGGATAATTTTAGTTTTGTGAGTAACGATAGAATTTGGATAAAATATAATAAAGACATTTTACATTTTTAAGTTATCAATATTAATTCTCAGTTTAATCGTGGGCAAATCACCTTTTCTACCTCCATTAATTTCTTTTTGGCCATTACTTATGTTGATAACAATGTTTTTAATAGAAAAACTGTTTAGAATTCTACTATATTTATTGCTGAAAATATATCTTCTCCTTTTCTTTTGATTGGTGATTTTAATTATATGTGTCAGATCAATGAAAGGTGGGGGATTTACCTTCTTTACCTAGTAAACTTTCTAATTTCAATAGCCTTATCTCTATGTCTGGTCTCATTAAGCTTCAAAATATGGTGCTCTAATAGTTGGTTTAAAAATAAATTAAACAATTTTATAAGATGTCTTTTGAGGGATTTCTTTGTAATTCTAATTGGATTAATTATTTTATTGATTCATTTTTCAAAGTTTTAAATGCATATTATTTGTATCATCATCATATTTCAATTCTTTTTTATAATTCAGTTAACTTACATAGTAGATTTATGTAAAAGAACTTTTGGGGCCTTTGCCCTAATTTCTTACATATTTCTGCTATGGCTTGGAATAAATTGGTTGAAAGGGATCCAATTTGTATTGTTGCAATAAGCTTTGAAATGTTACAATTATCCTTAAAGGATGACAATGAAATTTTTTTACTATTTTATCTAATCATATTTATGATCTTAAGGATAATCATAGTTCGGTTTTGACTCAACTTGACTTTCCACTTTCTAATAATCTTCATGCATAAGTTTCATATTGAAAAAAAACCAATTTATAATGTTACTATTTGTGAATTTAAAATGAGCTAAACAAGATTTAAATATTTTTTGTTATCTAAGGGAGATGATGATATTGAATTTATTTACCAAAAAGTTAAAATTTGACATAAATCTGACTTTATTAATGAAATTTTAGTTAATGATGAGTACATACATAATCAATATGACATTGTCATGAATTCAATTCCTTTTACTCTTGCTTGCTTATTGGTTAAGTAATGCGCCCCTGGTATGTGTTGTTTTTCTGCTTGTTTTATGTCAATTTAAATCCCCAATAACATTGCCAAAAACTTGACCCGTGCCAAACTTACGCAATAGCTTAGCTTCCAAAAATATGGCCAAAATCTTGACCCAATTTATATTAAGTATTTAATGTGAAAAATCAAAATGTTATATAAAACATATAAAATAGTTCACACACTAGGGATTCTATGCAAGTGAACGTATCACTTCAAGTAATATAGGGCTTTCTATAAAAACCCCAGTATCAATCCAACAGAGAAGCGTAGTAAGAAATCCCTTAGGCTAATTTTAGTCTACTAATATCAAGTATTAGTTTGGAAGATGGAAATTCTTATTTTAATAACATAAATCACAATATTCAAACTATAAAACTTAAAGTGAGAATGACAAGTTAAAATGAGTTTAATGAATGCTAACAGAATTATAATTAAAAGAACTAAGTTTATTAAACTAGTATCTAAACTTCAAAGTTAAATTTACTAAGACTAAACAATGTTTTGTGACAAAGAGTTCAAATTTAAGAGAGCATCCTTCCTCTTTACAACGAGTATATGGTTAGTGAAGTAATAATATCATTTAAAATTATATATATAATTGGATTGTGTTAAATAGGAGCAACTTTATTCTTTACCTTTTAACAAGTGCATAAATAATAATGACTAATCCAGAGCTTGGTCCCTAATTTCATGGTTAAGTTAAAAGGACTCCAGCTCTTACTCCAGAGCTCCCACTTCTCCCTCGCCTGAGGGCTAACAATCTCATATTAGTTTCCAATCAACTGGACCGAATTGAGGATTTAATATGTCACCTTAAAATCTCCAATTTTGAGTCCAACAAAGTATATTTTTCTATTTATTTGCACTCAACCCCATGGTTTACATTCTCATTCATGAAATTGAATGTGACTCTTACCTTGTTGAAAAAAGCGTAGCCCTTTTGGATCTTATATTTCTCAACAAATTTTAACTTTTTAGTTGGTCAAATTGAAAAGTAGAAGAAGATCAAAGTTTGAATCATCACAATTTATCGACATTAAAAATCTTCCATAACAAAATAAATTCATCACAAAACTAAATCTCATTGTAGGGAGAAGGATAAATAAGACTACTTAGAATTCATGAGAAAGAAATGACAAAATACAAATTTCATATATAAAAAACAAGTTTACAAAATAAAGAAAGAAAAGAATATAACTTATCTCACACTCCTTCCCAAGAAAATCCTTAGAAGTTCCCTTTAAGCACTTTCTCTCTTTACAACTATACTCAATTCTCTCTTAGAAATGTAATGAAGAAGAAATTTCTCACCTTCCCTCTACCCTTACAACTATAGAAGAAAATCCTCTCTTCTTCAAAGCATTCCTCTCACTATTGATCATGCTCTAGACTCCTCTCCTTTTTAATTAGGGGATGCTTCCTTTTAAAAGGAATTCAAAATTCTCTCAACTTTTCTCTCCAAAAGTCACACCTCTTAACACCCAGAGGCAAGTTCCTTCATTCTAGAGTTATATCCCTTCATTAAAGAGCTTTCCAAAGTTTCTAAAAGCATTGAATCACCCCATGGGGCATTTGAATCATTTTGAACCTTCAAAACCTGCTCAAAATTTGTCCTGAATCGTCTTAATCTATTTTATATCGTCTCTGGCGCTTCTGGAACCAGTTCTAGCACCTTAAACGCCAGTTCTCTGGATTTTAGTACCTCTAACACTGTTATCTAGATTTTGGCGCCTCTGGTGCCATTTTTTGCACCTCAGGAGCTACCTTGCAGCAGCTCCAATGTTTTTCTCCGTTTGGCTATGTTTCAACTATGTTTTGCCCCTTTTTAGTTGTGTTTCACTCCTAACAGATATACCTTACAAAATAAGCAAGAAAACTAACTTTCTTTAAAGTGTAATTTTATTCAAAAACATGTGATAAATGTAAAGTGGATTAAGCATAGAAAGGCATATTGAAATATGCCAAGTCAGAATTTTCTTTCTAGCTTATTTTTACTCCAAATTACACCATTTTTGCTTCATTTTATTCAAAAGTCCATTTCATGTACATGAAACCAAAAATATGCAAAATAACTTCCTTTAAATTGTAATATCATTAAAAATCATTAAAATTGAGCGTTAAATATATATGAAAAAGTGGGTAATTTTTAGGCGTGTCAAAATCCACAAAACTTAAATGTTACTTGTCCTCAAGTGACTCTTTTGCTACATAAAAATATGACTTAGGATAAAAATTGACTTATAAACTTCTATACTTTAGTTTAATAAATAAAATAGTATAATTTAAGAAAAACTTTTAATAACTTAGATTAAAACTATAAGTATAAGAATACTTAGTAATCAAATCTCCATTCATTTTAAGAAGAAATGTAATTTGTTATATTAAGGATACTTAGAATATCCATAAAAAAAAGAATTTCATGAAAACTTTACTGTTAAGGGTGCTAATATTCAAATACAAGTTTAGAAAATGTAATGGTCTTTTTCTTAAGTTGATTCAAGTGAAACTAATTTTTTATTATGTATCTCCTCAAGCCTCTCCTCACATTCTTTTTTTTTATTTTCTTTTTCTTTTCTTTTTATTTTTTTATATTCAGGATATTTTCAATCATTTCTTTTCTTTTCTTTTTCAAATGAGGATTACTATATCTGGATAACCTTTAACAATTTTGAACTTCATTATCCTCTTCTTAAAGTTAAAACGTTTTACCTTTCTTCACTTTATAAATTCATATTAATTTTGATGATTTTCATAAAGTCTCATTCTTTTCTTCCTACATGAAACTCTAAGATTCTTAAAATTTCAATAATATAATTTCATTTACTTTACATAGAAAAACATAGTCTTATCCTTTCATAGAAAATATCTTTAACTTTAGAATTGACCTTCGTTATTAAAAACTTTTACCTAAATTTACCATAATACTTACAAACAAAAATATAGTAATTTAAAGTTAAACTCTAATATCCAAGGTCATGTTAAATTAATTTTAAAAACATAGTTAATTAAGGACAAAAAAAATTAGTGTACTTCTTTTTAAAAGAACTTTTTCTTTCCCCTAACTTGAATTTTTAAATATTTTACACTTAATTCTATAAAATGTAGCAGGAAGAAAAAGTAAAAGTTGAATCGACTAACTATTACATCATATTATCAAATTCATATACGTGCATAATCAGGATAGAATGACTGCAGGAGAAAGTAAATCTAGCCTAAAACATGCTTGCAATAATATTAAAGTAAAATGAAGGATACTAAATTTAAAATTTATTTTTCATCTTACCCCCAAACTTGAATTTAAACATGTATAACATTCAATATAGAAAATATAAGTAGGAAGAAAAATAGTTCAGAAATTATATCTATCACAAACATCTACATGTATTCATCAGAACAGAACAATATGCAATAGAAAGTAAGTCTAAACTAAAACATGCTCGATAAAATGAAAAGAAAGGTCTAACAAGCAGAATAGGCATCGTCATAGGAATATATATTTATGTGTTCTCCAAATCTTTATATTATTGTAACACAAACATAAACACACATGATAAATGAGGTCAATTTTTTCTTTAACTCATTGCATCTCACTAACTTACTTCCATTTTCTAACATAATCACTACACAGATTTATTGGGTACTTATAAATGATTTTATAGATTATAATTCCAAAGATAAGATTATCTCTGATATATTGGTTCACGTGCACCAACCTCATGCATCACCTTATCCCAATAATTAAGCACCTCTAACAGTTATAAGGATAGTGTAAATTTATTCACATGTTACTCATCAAAAAGGTTTGTTACTCCTATCAAATGAAAACAAAGTCAGAGAAAAAAAAGTAACAAAATTGAGATGGAATTGTCACTGTTAAAATTAATGATCTCTTGTAAAACTTAATTTTGGGTGAGATCTGAGTCGTTGTGGACTCGTTAATCCAACTACTAAAAGAGAACAAATAAGTCTAGCTATAACAAGAAGTTAAGGAATCACCCCCCTCTTAATACACAAAGATATAATCAAACTACTAACAATCAAAACGTCTACCAATCATCAATTAAACTAATCAATACACACTACACAAACACAATACAATACTAACAATCATAACTCTCAAGCACAGTAAATCAAACAACATTAATAACTATGGGTTATCTCCCATAAAGGCTTTGTTTAACTTCACCAGTCTGACAAATGATTTCACCTTGATTAAAATTCTATTTAAGTAATCATTGATCAATCACCCAATCTTTTCCAGATTCAGAGATTCCTACAAAGTCCTAGAATTTAAAATTTTCTTTCAGTTCTTCCTTTTCAGATTGATTCATATCCTTATTGCTCATATTTCTTTCTAGATCTCTAGTGATTTTCTCAATTTTCATATTAATATCATCTTTAGATTTTATAAGAAATGGATTTTTATATGACACTTCAAGATCACCATATTTTTTTATCGGATTCTCTCTAGATAATTCAAATTTTGGATCAAATTCTTCTAGGTTACTCTTTTGTTCAAGGTTGTCTTTCAATTCTTCCCCTTGAAACTAAGTAAATGGTAGAGGTGGTCTTTTTATATTTATCTTAGTTGAGGAAATATGTTTTTCTATTTCCTTAGGAATTTTTTCAATTGGTCTTTCAATCTCCTTAACCTCATCTCTCAACTCAAAGTTCTTTTGAAACTTATCTCCAATTCTCTTTCATATATTAATTCAATAATTTTATATTACTCATCATTCATCTCCTTAGGGTTTATCTCAGGGTCACTAGGTATTTTCTCTAAGGTATTTCCTACAACATGGAGAGTTGTGATAGATGTGCAAAAATGAGACTTAATAATGAGAGTTAATGATCAAGAAGAAAAATTTAATATTGCAAAAGTTATGAAATATCTTGCAATAGAAAAAGACAATGACTGTTTCATGCTGAAAGTTACTGATTATCTAAGTAATGAGCAATTTAAGAAAGAGTTTGAAGAAAAATTAAAGCAAGAAGAATTTAGCAAAAATGAGGATGAAATAAAGTAGAAAATTTAGTTCATATTCAGGACAAATTTGAAACTTTAGATTTGTTGAAAAATGATAATAAAAATCTTATTCCTTCTAGTATTAAACCACCTGAACTTGAACTGAAAGTATTACCTGCTCATTTAAAATATGTATTTTTAAGAGATTCATCTACATTGCTTGTTATTGTATCTTCTGAGTTAACTGAAATTCAAGAAAAAAAATTAATAGAAATGTTAAAAAATATAAAAAAGCTTATGGATGGACTTTAGCAGCTATTAAAGGAATTAATCCTTCAATTTGTATGCATAGACTTTTATTAGATGAACAATATGAACCTAAAGTTGATCATTAGAGGAGATTAAACCCAATAATGAAATAAGTTGTAAAAAAAGAAATTTTAAAATGGTTAGATATTGGAATTATATATCATATTTCAGACAGTGCTTGGGTGAGTCTAATTCACTATGTTCCAAAGAAAGGAGGAGTGACCGTTGAACTAAATGAGAAAAATGAATTAATTCCAATAAGATAAGTTACTGGTTGGTGAATTTGTATAGACTATAGAAAATTAAACTTGGCAACCAGAAAAGCTCACTTTCCTTTACCCTTTTTAGATCAAATGTTGGATAGATTTGCTGGAAATAAATAGTACTATTTTTTAGATGCATATATTAGTTTTCATCAAATTCCAATTGCTTGTAAGGAACAAGAAAAGACAATATTTACAAGCCCTCATGAAACATTTGATTTTTGTAGAATGTCTTTTGGACTATGCAATGCACCCACAACATTTCAAAGATGTATGATGTCAATATTTAGTAATTTGATTGAGCATGAAGTGGAAGTATTTATGGTTGATTTCTTTGTGTTCAGGACTTCATTTGAATTATGCTTAAAAAATTTTGAAAAAGTTCTAGAATTATGTGAAAAAATCAACCTAGTACTAAATTAGGAAAAATGTCAATTTATAGTTGTAGGAGGAATTGTACTTGGGCATAAAATTTCTGAAAATGGCTTGGAAGTAGCTCCAGCAAAATATCAAGTTATTGAAAAGTTACCACCACCGACTACTGTCAGAGGGGTAAGAATTTTTCTAGGACATGCTGGTTTCTACAGGCATTATATAAAGAATTTTTTAAAAATAATTAAGCCATTATGCCAATTTTTAGAAAAAGATACAAAATTTGAATTTAGTAAGGAATGCATAAAAACATTTGAATTATTAAAAGAAAAATTAAGCACTGTACCTATAATAGTCCCACCTGATTGGGAAAAACCATTTGAAATAATGTGTGATGCTAGTGATTAAGTTATTGGAGCTGTTTTAGAACAAATGCACAACAAAGTTTTTAAAGTAATATATTATGCTAGTAAAACTCTAAATGATGCTCAAATTAACTACACTGCTATTGAAAGAGAATTATTAGCTATTGCTTATGTGTTTGATAAATTTAGACCTTACTTAATAGGAACTAAATATATAATGCATACAGATCATTCTGCTATTAAACACTTGATGCAAGAGAAGGATGTCAAATCAAGGTTAATTAGATGGATACTTCTACTACAAGAGTTCAATCTTTTTTGTAGTTGATAGAAAGGGAAGTGAAAATCAAATAGCTGATCATTTTTCTAGACTAGAAAAATAAATACTAACTAATTTTGCAAATGAAATTTTAGAAAACTTCCTTGATGAAAAACTATATATTATTGATGAAATAGATACAATGTGGTATGTCGATATAGTAAATTATATTGTAAGTGTTATTTTACCACCGGATATTAAGAATCAACAATTAAAAAAATATATATATGATTTAAAATTCTATTTTTGGGATGACCCATATTTATATAAACAATATAAAGATCTAATTATTAGAAGGTGGGTGTCTTATGAAGAAACTCAACAAATAATTTAAATATGTCATGATTCTGAATTTGGAGGACATTTAGGAAAAAATAGAACTGCTTATAAAATTATGCAAGATGGATTTTATTGACCAACTCTTTTTAGAGATGTTAATGAATATATTAAAACTTGAGATTGATGTCAACGAGTAGGAAATATTTTTAGAAGAAACGAATTGCCTCTAAATTACACATTGGAAATTGAAATTTTTGATGTGTGAGGATTAGATTTTATAGGACCATTTATGCCTTCATTTGGAAACTTATATATATTACTTGGCGTTGATTATATGTCCAACTGGATTGAAGTTGCTGTTGTACCTAAATGTGATGCTCGAAGTGTTTCTAAATTTTTAAATAAAAACATTTTTATAAGATATGAAATGTCGAGAGTAATTATTACAGATGGAGGAATCCATTTTAGAAATAGGAGAATCGAGACATTGATAAAGAAATATAATAATATGCATAGATTCTCTACTGCTTATCACCCTTAAGCTAGCAGTCTAGCAAAAATATCGATTCATGAAATAAAATGAATTTTTGAAAAAGCTGTAAATCCTTATAATTTAGGTTGGTCTGCTAGATTAGATACTGTATTATGGGCATACAGAAATGCTTATAAGACTCCTATAAGAATGTCCTCACACAGACTTATTTTTGGAAAAACATGTCACTTACCAGTACAATTGGAGCATAACACATTTTGGGCTATTAAGAAATTTAATCTTAATCTAAAAGATGATGGTGAGAAAATATTATTGCAACTCAATGAACTTGAGGAGATCAGAAATGAAGCATATGATAATGCAAAAATATATAAGGAGAAAATGAAAATATGGCATGATCGGAAGGTTATTAATAAGAAGTTTGAACATGGACAAGAATTTCTATTATATAATACAAGATTGAGATTCTTTCCAGGAAAACTGAAATCTAGATGGTTAGGACCATTTAAAGTGGTTAAAGTCTATCATTTTGGAACTGTTGTTATTAAAGATCTTAAAATTGGAAAATATTTAAAGTTAATGGGCATCAATTGAAACATTATTATGAAGGACACATACTACAATTTATAGAAGTTTTAATGTTAAGCCAACCCAACTAAACAAATGGTATGTCGGGTTGACAACGTTAAACCAAGCGCTTTGTGGGAGGTAACCCATATATATATATATATATATATATATATATATATATATATATATATATATATATATATATATATATATATATATATATATATATATATTACTATTTTGTTAATAAGTGTGTTTATGTATTAGGAAATAATAGTATTTTTAAGTCTTACACAATTTTATATATCATAAATTAAAACAAATATTGGTATTAGAGGAAAATTTGGAATTAAATTGAACAGAAAAATTCAGACACGAATTTGGCCTCTGACACTAACAGTGTCAAAATGAGTGCCGACGGTGCCCGCATAAAGGACTATGGCACCGACACAGCCATCGGGAGCGTCGATGGCATCCCGAACATTTTCCATGTGCTGAACGGTTTTGGTGGACTTTGGCGGGATTTCTCTCTAAAATGACCGTCGAGAGGTGTTTTTAAAGTCCTAAAAATTGACTTGGATGTCCAAAAACTTCCTAATTTTGAATTCTATGGCTTCTAATTCCAGAAATACTTCAAGGTATAGAGTTTTCAATAGAAGAAAGTTTATCAATTTTGAAGTGCAGAGATTATACGACAAAGTCATCACAAAAAAGAGACTTATCAAGGAGAGAGGTTTTCTCAATCATGGAGTGAGTAATCCAATTTCACAAATCAAGAAAATCATTCTACAAAGGTGTTGGGAAGTTTTGTGCTACACTATCGTTGCAGTTGTAGTACCTATAGTAAAGGAGTTTTATGCTAACTTACATGGAATTATCCAAGGAGTTGTCTTCATTCGACGTAGGTTGTACCATTTACTTCGGCTTGAATTAATGATTTGTATATGATAGAAAATGTTACAATATTTCATTATACAAATTTTATCCCAATGAAAGATATGATGCAAGAAGTATATAATTTTTTGACTAATCAAAATGATAATTCGGAAATCAGGGATAAGGGAAACATTAATTTCTCTGCTTCACTGCTTAATCCAATTTCAGAATAATGACATTTCTTCATATCTACAAAATTGCTCCATACCATGAATATTAGTAAAGTTACAAGTGAAAGTGTCATTTTAAACTATTGCATTCAAATAGGAAAACTCATTGATGTAGGAACAATTATTTTCAAATTTGTTATGGGTATTATTATGAATGGGCCATTATATGGACTTGGACATCCTTCTACAATTTTCCTACTTTGCAGTCAATCTCAAGTTCCACATGAAAGTTGGGAAAAAGTTTTACTACCTTGGGAGCCCATGATTTCTATTGAAATTATATAGGGAATGGAAATGAAGCATAAGACTGTATTTTGGACCATTTATCACATGCTTCAACACCATTGATGCCACCAACAGTTGAAAGTTCAATAACTTTGGAGAAGAGAATGAAGAAAATAGAAAGAGAACTATAAAGTATACGAATGCAATAGGAAATCTTAACTACCTTTTTGACCACCTAGATTGGAGAATGAAGGTGAACTTTGACCATACTGGAACAATTGAAGCAGGATTGGTGCAAATGTTCAAGAAAAATGGATGGATCAAAGAAAATTTGATTGATCAATTCCCGTACCGACCCTTCTACAATTTGTATGTCCATTACCAGTCTATGAGAGATATTAGAGGAGGAGAAAGTACTAAAGATAAGTCAGATTGATTGAAAAAGTTGGACTCTCTACTATTTTAAAATACTTATGTTTGAATGTAATTGTGTGGATTTGATTTACTTTACTTTGCTTTAGAACTCTATTAACTTTGATTGTGTGTATAGTTTTGTATTAGTATTCTAGTGTTGTGGCTTGATTTCGATACTGAATTATAATTTAGTTTGCTTTGAGGATGTGGAAATGTGATTAGAGAAATGTATTTGTAAAAAGTGTATTTATATATATATAAGTTAGTTTGGTGTTGTTTGTGAAAATTTTTGTTTGTGAATTATTTTTAAATGAAAATTAATGTTCAAAAAGACTAAATAAACTTTGGAGTAAATTAAGAGAAAATTTAAAATTAAAAAAATAAAAATAAGAATTTTTTGGCCACTGGCGCCGGCATGGGCACCAACAGCTCCCTTGACCTGAATCGACCCAAACACCCTTAAAATTCGCAATTTGCACGGTGAAATGCCATTTTTACCCCTTGAGTCACCTTCTACCTCTGATTTTTACACCTATGACTTGCTATTGCTCGGATTTGAGGCAATTTTAAGGCAAACAAAGTTTGGATTTGATCTTTTCTAGGTAAGAGCTACACTTTGAACTAAATTTTTTTTACTTTAAACCAAGGATTCATCTTACATTGCAGAGATTCAAAATTTTGAGTTTTTTTGAAGATTTTGAGAAAATATTTAGGTGAAGAACTCTTACTTAGTAGATTTAAATTTAAAATGTTTCACATTCTGATTTTTAGAATTTTTGGGAATTTATTTGGATTTTATCAATTTTCGTAGATTTACCATGACATCTAGAATGAGCAAAGGAAAGAGAAAGGTAGATTTTGATGATCAAAAGTTTGTCAACCACAAGGCCAACATTTGCTTCAATAGTCTACGTACAACTAAAAAATGATTTCAGATCAAGGATTTAAAAATTTGGGAGGAGAAGTCGAGAGATTAATCAATTCTCGATAGTGGGAGAATTTTTGCTACTTTACTGTCGAGGGATTATTAGTGTAGTGATGGAGTTCTATGCTAATTTCAAGGAGACTTCTGAAGACTATGTGTTTGTTCAAGGGAAAATGGTGGAGTTTACTCCAAAGAAGATTAATGAATTTCATCAGTTGGAAGATATGTATAGCTGTCAATATAAATCATTTTCTACTACAAATGAGGCTTTGGATGATGTTTTTTCTTTTCTTATTGATGGAAGAGGAACCTGGAATGTGAAGAATGGAGTTAAGGTAAACTTTCCTCTTTTTTATGTTAAATGTAGTATCTAAGGCCTGACACTATTTTATTTCTGGAAGAGTGATGCCAGCAAATCATCATAGTGAGGTTACAAGGGATTGAGCCATCTTGAACTTTTGTATCCAGTAGATGGAAAGGATAGATGTTGGCTCTATTATTTATAGGAACACTAGATCTATTACTTTTGGAGAGACTTCTAGAGGTTTAGCACACCCTGCCTTGATCTTCACACTATGTGAATAGGCAAGAGTTGATTATAGACCAGATGAGGAGAGGATTGAACCTCTAAAACCTATTGGGCCCGCCAATATAAAGACTTATAAATCTCATGTTGGATGGAGATCTAGAAGTAAGAGTAGGGATATTCCTTCTACTTCAGGTACTTCTAGTAACCCTACTATCCAAGAGCTTATGGAGCAAATGATGATTCAACAGGGAGATATTTTGAGAATAGATCATATAATAGAAAATATGAAGGGCAGAAATGCTCACTTTGATGATTTGATAAGACAAAAGTTCAAATATAATGTTGCTTATGATGATGCAATGGTTAGATTCATGAAGGGTGATCACTCAATTCAGTTTCCTACTCACCATGTTTTTACTCCATATCAGTAGAAGAATTTGGATGTAGAAGAAGAAGATGATGATTAGTGATGCTTTTAGTTAGATTTTTGTTTAGTATATGTTTAATTGTGCTTTATTGTTGAGACTGTTTGTTTGTGGACTATGGTACTTTATTTTGTTGTATGTTGTGTTATGAACCGTGGATTTGTGAGATTGTTTTTAATACTGTTATTAGTTTTTATTACTTTATTGGATGTATTTATAGTTAACTCTTTCTCAGCAAATTTATATAAGTATTATGTGATATTTAATGTTTTAAGTCTTGTAGCTTTTCATATTAGCACCTACAATATTTTAGAGTTAAGTTTCGAATCAGAACATTCAACAGGTATGTCTTTTCTTTATGTATTAAATGTTTTCTTTAACCCTTAATTTTTCAGTTCTTCATTTAAAATCTTTTAAAATTTTAATTTTGGGGGGGAAGAAAAATTCCTTTTTAAAGAAAAGAAACTTAGTTTTATTTGTCCTCAATTAAATATATTTTTAAAATATTTAAAAAAAAATTAACATGACTTTTGGTATTAGAGGTAACTTTAGATAACTATGTCTATGTTTCTAAATATATAGTAAACTTAACTAAAATTTTAAATAATAAAGGTTAATTTTAGAGATTAAGATATTTAATATGATAGAATAAGACTATTTTTTTTCTATTTTAAGTAAAGGAATTTGTATTCTTGAAGTATTAAAAAACTTAGAGATTCATGTAAGAAGAAAAGATTAAAACTTTATGAAAGATCTTTAAAGCTAATATAGATTTATATAATGAAGAAATGTGAAAAGTTTTTAACTTTAAGAAAAGGATAGTGAAGTTCAAAATCATTAAAGGCTATCCAAATATAGTAATCCTCACATAAAAAAAAGAAAAAGAATAGAAAAGAAAAGAAAATTGATTAAAAATGATTCTGAAAAGAAAAAGAAAAGAAAAAGAAAAGAAAAGAAGAAAGATGTGAGGAGAAGCTTGAGGAGATGCTTAATTAAAAATTGGCTTCACTTAAAGAAGGCTTCACTACATTTTCTAAACTTATTTTTAAGTATTAGCATATTCACTAGTAAAGTTTCATGAAGTTTTTTTTCATATGAATATTTTAAGTGGCTTTAATATGAATAATTTGTAATTTTCTTTGAAAAGAATAGAAAATAAAAAATCTTAGACTTGACTGCTAAATATTCTTATACCTTTATTGTTAACTAGAGTTATTTAGAATTTTTCTTAAGTGATGTTATTATATTTAATGAACTAAGATATGGAAATATAGAAGTTAAAATCTTTACCATAAGTTATATTTTTATGTAGTAATAGAGTTACTTGAGGGCAAGTAACATTTAAGTTTGGGGGATTTTGACGCAAAAAAAATATATGCATTTTTAGACCTATATTTTATACCCATTTTTTGTGATATTGCACTTTAAAGGAAGTTATTTTTTACGTTTTCTTGAAGGTTGTTGATTTTTGGGACTTGAAGCAAAAATGATGGAATTTGGAGCAAAAAATGCAGATTTAGAAGAATTACTCAGCGCCGACGACGCCAGAAGGACTTCAGATGGTGCAGACCTATAGAAAGGATGCAGAACAAGAGTCAGCATCGACGGCGCCTGACTAGGTGTCTACAGTGCCATTTGACAGAGACTTGGGAATTAATTAGCGGAGCACTGTAGCGGACGACGCCATATTGGGCTCCAATGACACTTATGTCAGTAGAAGCCCTATTTCTAGAAGATTCGATAAATTTAGATGCTTTTTGAAGATTTTTTGGATGCATCTATTAGAGGACTGACCTAGGCTCTATTTAGGGCCAAAATTTGATTAGAAACCCCCCTCGCACCATTTTAACTTCTTCCACTCAATTCAATTTTCCTCTTCATGCACCTACATTCCACGCCATTCCACACCATTAGTTAGTTATTGGTTTTATAGTTTTGAGTTTTTGTGGTGAGTTTAAGTGTGAATTCTTCTCTAAGAAGTGTTGGAGAGAAACAGAAGTGAGAGATTCTTCTTCCTACTTTCCTAAGAGAGGCTACAAAGGATTTGCTTTGAGAAAGAGTTTCAGATAAGTGTTGTTTGTTTATTATTATTGTATGAACTTTCTTTAATATATGAAATTTGTATTTTGTCGTATCTTTCTAATGAAGTCTGAGTAGTCTCCTTTGTCTTTCTCCCTACTCTGAGATATGGTGAAATGAAGAGATAATGTGGATGTGCCAATGTTAAAATTTAAAATAGCTTGTGATGATTTTTCAACTCCACTCTTAATTTACTTTTCAATATGGCCAATTGAATTGTTAAAATATGTTGTGAAACATATGATCCAGGAAATGAATTATGAGTTCTACAACAGAGTGAGAATCACATTTAAGTCCATGAAGGAGTATTTTGTTCATAGAATTAAGTGCAAATAAATAGGGAAATATACTTTGTTAGGTGCAGAATTGGAGACTTCTAGGGTGACAGACTAAAAATCCCTAATTTGATCTTAGTGTTTAAAAACTAAAGCAAGAGTTAGCCTTCAGGGGAAGGAAAGTGGGAGCTCTGGAGTGGGAGCCAGTATCCTCCTAGCCTAGCCACAGATTTAGGGACTAAACTTAAGATTAACTAATGATTTTCTATAACACTGAATCAGGGTAGAGAATTAAAATTGCTTCTATTTGGCACAATACATATTCAAACCATTTATCTCATCTCATTTCACCAAAAACTCATTGGAGTGAGAAAGATGTTTTTTAATATTAGAAAACTTCATTACTTAAACATAGTTTAGTAGTTATTAATTTTAAAACATTCTTTTAAATTTTGCTAGTAGTAAATAATTTAGCTTTGATAGTATCTTAAACATTCAAAATTAGTGACAGTAACTTCGTTTGATTTCTGTAAATTTCCAAGTTAATTTATCATTTAAATTTTAAACCTTCCCCGTGGGATCGATATTTGGGACTTAAACAGAAAGTCTTATATTACTTGATAATGATATGTATACTTGCGTAGAATCCCAATCTTAAGAGCTTAATGTTATTATTACTAAAATACCCCATCAAGTTTTTGGCACCGTTGTAAAGCAGAGTCAACTTTATAAATTTTACACAACTTTATTCAACTTGGCTCACTATCCTACCTAGTCATTCTTATCCTATTAAGTTTTACTTAAATTAGAATTAGTTAAACCTTAAACCTAATTAGGTCTAACCTACATTAGACCTAATTATCCTATTAAGAATTACTTAAATTAAACTTAGCTAAACCTTAAACCTAATTATGTGTAACCTACAATAGACTTAACCAACGTTAGACGTAATTATCCTACTAAGTCTTACTTAAATTAGACTTAGTTAAATTTTAAACCAAATTAGTTCTAACCTACATTACCCCTAATCATCTTACTAAGTCTTACTTAAATTAGACTTGGTTAAACCTTAAACCAAGGTTAAAACTAACTTAAACCTAACCCTAAATGTTGGATCAAACCCATATTAGAACCAACCCTAAGCTTAAACCAAAGTTCAACCTAACTTGAATCTAACCCTAAATATTTGGTCTATCCCATATTAGACCCAACCCTAACCTTAAACCTAGGTTACCCTGAATGTTGGGTCTAACCCATTTTGGACCCAACCGTAACCTTATTCCTAAGTTCAACCTAACTTAAGAATATCCTAAAATGTTGAGTCTAACCCATCTCAGACCCTACTCTAATCTTAATCAACCCTAACCTTAAACCTAGGTTACCCTGAATGTTGGGTCTAACCCATTTTGGACCCAACCGTAACCTTATTCCTAAGTTCAACCTAACTTAAGAATATCCTAAAATGTTGAGTCTAACCCATCTCAGACCCTACTCTAATCTTAATCCAAGGTTCAATCTAACTAGAACCTAACCTTAACAGTTCATTCTAACACATATTGGACCCAACCAGAACCTTAAACCTAGGTTCAACCTAACTTGAACCTAATCCTAAATGTTAAATCTAGCTCATATTTGACCCAACCTTAACCTTAAACTTAGGTTCAACCTAAATGAACCTATCCCTAAATGTTGGGTCTAACCCATCTTATAGCCAACTCTAACCTTAAACCTATGTTCAACTCTAACGATGAATCCTTAGGGTAACTAAAAATAAACCTAACCATAACTCCTAGGGTGTTAACTCAAGTTGAGCTTAACCTTAAAACCTTAGGATTAATTCAAGTTGAATTTAACCCTAAACCTCTAGGTTTAACTCAAGTTGAATTTAACCCTAAACCTCTAGGTTTAACTCAAGTTGAACTTAACCCAAAATATTTATGTTTAGGTTCAACCCAAATAGAACCTAACTCTTGATCCAGCCCAAATTGGACTCAATCTCAAGCCCTTCTAGGTTCAACCTACATTGAACCAAAACTCAAATCAACTAAAACACCGGATCAGCTCAACCTAACTCGCGCTAACCCAAATTAACTAAAACACTGGGTCCATCCGACCTGACTCAGGTTAACCCAAATCAAATGAAACATGAAGTCAACATGTCTTGACTCGGGTTAAACAAAATGAACTGAAACACCGAGTCAACCAGATCTAACTAGGGTTAACCCAAATCAACTGAATCACCGAGTCAACCCGACTTAATTCTTGTTCACCCAAATCAACTGAATTACCGGGTCAACCGAACCTAACTCGGGTTAACCCAAATCAACTAAAACACTAGGCCAACCCGATCTAACTCAAGTTAACCCAAACCAACTGAAACACCAGGTCAATTAGACCTAACTTGGGTTAACCCAAACCAACTAAAACACTAGGTCAACTAGACCTAACTCTGGTTAATTTAAATCAACTGAACACTGAGTCAACCCAACCTAACTTGAGTTAGCTCAAATTAACTAAACTACTGAGTCAACCTGATCTAAATCAGATTAACTCAAATCAACTAAACCACTGAATAAATTTGAACTAGCTCGGGATAATCCAAGAGCCCAATTTACAAGTTAACTTGATCAAAATCAAGACTCAACCTCAAATTTTGTAATAAGTTTAATTAAAGATTTGTTCAAGTTTAATCCAACATAAGCTTGAGTAGTAATTCAAGTTTAAATTATTTTGGACTTTAAACAATTTTAATACAACTTAAACTTAATCCAGAATCATTAATTTGAATCAGTTAAGTTTAACCTTAGTTGATTTTAAGTTAATGAGACTTACCAAATGATGAACTCAAAATCTCTACTGAGTTAGTCTAAAGTCAAGTAGATTTAGTTTGACTCCAATTAAACTAAGTCATTCTGAATTAATCTTATTGAACCGTTGACCTCACTTTTGTGAGGACCCTGACATGACACCCATAGACAAGATGTATCTTGAATCACTCATATTGATTCATGAGCTTCAGAAAGACTTAAGATTGATCATCATGATCACTAAGTTCACTCTTAGGAGAAGGTTTACCAATATTGACCCATTTGAACTTATCTAGGGTCTCAAAAACCCTAAAAGTTAAATTGACTCCCAATATACCCTTTTTGGGTCCAAAGTAGGTTAGACCCCAAAATGATCATATCAGCTATGGCAAACCATGATTTGATCAAATCCTGACCCAATAGTTACCATAATGATCATTGGATCAGTACAGATATCCAATTCACCCAATTGGTCAAATTAGTAAACTTTGGTCAAATTGGTCAACGTTGATCAAACTGGTCAAAATTGGTCAACTTTGGTCAAACTAGCCCATTTGATCAACTTCTAACACCAAAATTGGTCAAAATGGATCATTTGGTCAACATAAACACAAAATTGGTGCAATTAGACCATTTGATCAATCATGGACCCCATTGGTCAAACTTTGGTCAAAATAGTCAATTTTGAACCTCATGGTCACCACATTGACAATTTAGTTAACAATAGACCTAAATGACCACTATATAGTCAAGACATCACCATATGGTCAATTTGACCATCCTAGTCATCCTTTTTCAACCTTGGTCAAATTTAGGTCATACCACCAAATCTAAAGACCACATGACTAAACTAACCATGATATGGTCAAGCAAGTCACCTAGGTCAACCCTGAATCTAAATTAGTCAACCATGGTCAACTCTAGTCAACCATGAACAAACTTGGTCAACCTTACCATTTTTTAGTCAAAATTTGGTCTTTTCATCAAATTATTTTATTCTCTTAATTACTTAATCATTTAATTGATTAAAGAGAGTGAATTAAGGATTATTAGACCTAGGATTTAAGTTTAAAATCATGGTTTATGCCCATGGAAAGACAAACCCTGGACACCCTAAAATCATGTTTTATACTTAAACCATAAATTCACTACATAAAAAATTTTTAATGGGTCACCCATGACCCATAAGACACACGATGACATGACAAACATTCATGAATGACCCATGAGTCATGATCTTTGACTCAAAACAAAAACCAAACAAAAACAAAACCACATGACACGACATTAATAAAACATAACCTTTTGGATAGAATCAAATTCTTAGAAACCTATTACCCTAGGAATAAACATTTGATGTTTCGTTCCTTGACCTTGAAATTTCTTAAAATAATGAGTGTTAAAATTAATCAGGAGTTTTCTTAGTCAGTCTTGACTATCTGAGATGTAATTAACTATAGGAGTTTGCTCTTATATGAGAATGAAGAACTTAGAATAGGTGATATACTTAAATCGCTGGTTAGTAAGTTTTTCATGTGGTTTTTTTTATTTAAGAAATCATTTTCTCTATAATGTCTATCATAATGAAGATCATTCTGACCTTTCTTTTTCTCATGTTTTCTATTTTTAGTCATTTCCTTCCTTCCCCTAGTTTCTTAACATTTGAGAATCTTTCACATGATTTAAGAGAATAAGTTACTTGGAGATTAGAGCAATAAGATAATAAACAGAGTGATGACTCCTTTTGACAACAACACCAAACCAACGACATGACGACGGGAATTGGCGGCGGTAAAAATGACCCGACACGAGCTTTGACGGCCGACAAGAACATACTACAAGGATTGAGGAAAATTTGAGAAACAACTAACCTAATTTAGGTTAACTCAAATTATCTAGAGACTCACTTCGAATCAATTCAATCCAACTTGAACTAATCCAAGACTAATCTCGATTTAGGTGATTGAAGGTTAAGTAGGGTTTGATTTCTCAAAGGCACATTTAATGTTATTTTGGGATAATTTGGGTCAAAAATATCAAATCAACTTAAACTAAACCAGCATAAAATTCACCTTAAAAGCCACTAAAACTTTAACTAAAATTACACATTGGATTGAGAAGGAATTTTGTAGGAGGTTGTTAACAAAATATCTTCTAGTAACTTGTGACTAACCAAACCACAAACTGCAATAACCCAGGACGAGCGAATCATGGGATCTTAATTGGGTCATCCCAAAAAAATAAAATAAACAAAAAAAGAAAAATAAAATGAACTAATTGGCTAATATGGCTTAAGCGACCTAAAATTTTTTACCCCTAAAATAAAAAAAGACATTAAAACTTAAATAAAACCTTAATGAACAAAGATCACCGAATGCAACTTTAACCCAGCCTATCATGGTTTACAAAGGTCTCTTAGACGACATAATCTGTGATTGCTGACAAGAACCTTTCAGTAAGAGTAGGTCTAACTACCTCTATGACTAAGTAAACCAGGGTACCTTAACGACCTAAGGACGGCGGAGCCATAAACATCTTGACCGGATTGTCTAAAATTTAAAAATTAACAAAATAAACCAACAAATTAAAACATAATTGTCTTTTAACTTTGCATTGTGGGGCTTCTAAAGATAATGGGTGACTTTACTTTTCATGTAATTATGGTACACTAACTTTGTTTTGCGCGGATGAACAGTCAAAAACCGGAACGAAGGACAAATCTCAACTTAACACAAACCTATTGGATAGTCTGGAATCTTTATGAATCTACTACTCTTAAGATAAATTGTTGAAATTTCAAACCACACTTAAGCCTTTCAAGAATAGCTCACTATTTTCAATTAGATTTATAGTTTTATTTTTTCTAAAAAAAATAGTTATTCCTTCATAATGCAAGTTAGAGATGAAAAATTTCTTAAGAGAAGTCCAATAAATATATAGTTCTTTACCCTTATAAAAATAGTAAGCATTTAATTTCAAGAAAACACTTAAATTACCCATTTTTTGGGTTAGGTGTAAACCATCACAAATATCATTAGCAATTTAATTACAACATGACCATTGCAATCATTATGATAAGTGTCAAATGTTCCTATCATGGATAGAAGAACCAATATTGATGGAAGATTGATAAATGTTGCTTGAACTTTATTTAGATGATGGTTTTTTCCACATGTATTTTGTTCAGGACACTTCATATGATGAGTGGCATAGCCATCAATGATTAAATACAGTCACAATTAGATGCTAGTCATGCGAAACTTATGTTTTGATTCCCTAATCTCTCCAAATGTGGTTTTCACATTATAGGAGGAAGCTTGTTTTGGTATAGATGGGGCTAATCAATCAAGACTAAATAGTCAAGCTAATTCAAATTTATTAATATTTTGACTTAATAATTATGGTGTTCATGGACTCAAGGCGACACATTTTTTTTTTTTTTTTGCATTTTCTTGTTATTCTAAGATTAGTTGGTCTATATACATAAAGGGAAATGCACGCCTCCCATGAATTTAAGTGGGAATCTATTTTCAAAATAATCCCTTATGAGTCACAAGTAATATCCATTTAATAGCATAACATTTGTGCTAATTGCACTCCATGAGACAATTTACTCAAGAAGACACCTTGAACTTCTTTTTTATTGTTCTTTCTTTATCGACCATTATGGCTTTTGCCTTTATGTTGAGTGAAAGAATACATATTATTACCATTAAAATTATATTTAACCAAATATTTTTTTTATATTTAACTATAAAATATAGGCTGCTTTTGTAAAAGAATAGTACTTTGATAATAAGTTTGTGATCTTTTGCTAAAACATGATATTTGACATAACATTAATATTGGTAATTGACGACATAAGTTGGGAATACAAAAGAATATTTTTTTCTTAAATTTGTTTCTTAATTATCTTACTCAAATTTCTTGCTTTAATTGATTGTGGAAACACCAATTAAATATATGCAAAATTGAATTTTAATTTTTTGTGATTTTTAATCAAGCATTTATCAATCAAATTAGATAGCACCCACTACCAATTTAAATCAGCCCAATATATTATTTGTAAGAAGTCACGTAAGTGAAATCCTCTAATTAAAAAATGACCATGTTTATCTCTGTCGTCAAACCGATATCAAATTGAACTCCGTAGAAGACGACTGAGAGGATGGTAAGAAAACCTAATCCAATCAATGCCTTCTACATCCAGGTGTTTATATGGGTTTTGGAATGTGATTAGAGCAAAATGGGCTACTTCTTGGAGTCCTTTTTTTTGGAAAAAGAAGGTAGAATAGAGCTTTCTCTCCTGTAGGTTTCATTGATGAATTGAGCAATTTTTGAATTGTTCCATTTACTGAACTTCTTCTTGTGTTAAAATATTAAGGAATCGATGATGCCCTGGAAACAGTATTCTTCTTTGGTATCTTCTAAAGGTAATAGAGTTGTCCCTTGACGTGACCATCTTTAAAATTTTTCAGGTATCTTGATTATATCTAAATAGTGTTGTTTGGACTGATATTTTCATTTTTTTATTATTATTCAAAGAGAAAGCAACTCCATCAAAGAAAGCAAAAGGGAGATTTTCCATAAGAAATTTTATGGGGACGTTTGTGTTCTCTAGGAATAATGGCAAGAGGCGAGTGGCAGACATCGTATTGATATTCTACATCACTAGGATGTATGAGTTGTACTATAACCTTTAATTGTCAGCGATTTTGTTGTTTTAGCAATCTATTTGCCAGACAACATTGAAAATTTGTCATGATCAGTGAATTTATGTCTTATAAATGCATAGTTTAAATGTTTATAAATTCAGGAACCATTTTATTGCAAATATTTAGAATTAGAAAGTATGGCAATATAATGTAAAGCAAAATTATGTATTTGAAATATTTTGCTAGTGTTTAATTGCTTGCAAAAAAAAATATGGGAGTTTTATTTCATGTGTTTGGTTGCCTACCAAGTAAATAAGGCTAATATTTAAAATAGGATGACAACCAACAACAGTGGTAGACAACGGGTTTGGTGGCGAGCTGAGATTGGCAGCAAAAGCAATCGGTGGCTAATAGCAATCGTAACTGGTGGCCTATGACAGGTAGTGGTGGTGGCTGCTGGATATGGTGGTTGGTGGCTGCGTTTATGGTGGTCAATGAAGTCTATCCATGGTGGCGATGCCAACAAACAGTGGTGACGAGTTGTGGCATTGGTTGACAAGATGATGTTGGGCAATGACAATGGCAGCATCAATGGTGGTGGAGGGCAATGATAGCATTAGGCATGATGATAGGCAATAGCAACATCAATGGTGGTGGGTGGCGTGATAGTTGTGGGTGTGACGATAGGAAGTTGTTAGGATCAATTGTGGTGGGTGACTTGGAAAAAGTCCAACCATGGCCGGGAAATGTGGGTTTTATTCGAAGATATCCCAAGTTTGGTGATATAAAATTCGCTAAAAACAGAAGTAAATAGTGAATTCCACATTGGTGGTATAGCCAATAACACTTCCGAATGATTGGCCTTTTATTTTAATTCAAAATACATTGTAAATTGCTCCAAAATTCATTCCAACAAAATGTTGCTTAAAAGTTTCAAATTTTCTTATAGTGTATGATTATAATAGCAAACATATGAATCAAAACATCAAAAAGTTGAACTGAATGCAACTTAAATGCATCAACAAAAAGAACATCGAGATGGATTAGTGAAACTTATCATGAATAACTTTTCAGATAGAAATATTACTCAATGTTATGTTGGTTTATTTTGCAATTAGTTTGCTAGTAGAGCTTAGCTTTATTAATGAGATTCCTTGTTGATCATATGAGCCTAAGTATCCCATGTGTTAAACCATTATTGATTTGATACTGATGTCTTCTGATAATTTGTTAATTTTTTTATAGATAGTTCAACTTAGTAACCATGAAGGTTATGATCATGTTTGCTAGGCTCACTTGGAGCATTTTTAACTTGCAGATAAATTTAAGTTGATGACTTCAACACTTTAAAAAAGAAAAAAATAATTTACTAGTCTAACATGTATGTTATAAATTATTAGATGTAAATAGATTGAAATTATTTTACGAAGTCAAGGATGTGAACACAATTTATTTGGCCAATTAAAGTCGTAGTGTCTTGTAGACTGTTTTTATTTGTCTTGTAAATAGTGTAGAGGGGATCTTTTTGTTTATTGTGCAAGTTGTGATTCACCATCAAAGTCTTGGAAGGTTAAATCATTTGAATCTTGATTTTCAGTTTGTCTAGCCCATAAAGATAGACGTGGATGTTGTGCTTATCTAGTATAAGAAAATATGATGTTGGTAGGCTCTTATGTCGTTAAGGAAAAAATATTGCATCAAGATTCCGCATGTAGAGTTACATGCGGAGTCCAATGAAATTATGTCACGTGGAGGTGACTAAAAAAAGAAATTGGCCCGGTAACACAAGAGAATATTCCCCCTGTGTTATTCCGTGTTATTCATGTGTATGTTATTCAGGTGTTATTGTGTTCTGTGAATATTTCTGGTATTATAATAACATAATAACACATCAATAACACTTGAACAACACACAATAACACCTGAATAACACACAATAACACTTGATTAACACGGAATGAATATTCTCTTGTGTTACCTGACATATTTTATTTTATTTTTCTATCACCGCTACGTGGCGTGATTTCATTGGACTTCACACGTAACTCTACGTGAGGAGTCCTGATGCAATATTTTCTCGTCATTAAGGAGAAGGCTTACCCACCACAACGACTGAAAGTTAGATTCCTAAGGGGCGTTTAGGCATGAATGTTGATTGGGTGGATTGCAAACCTTGTAAAACTTGTCAATAGCTCTTTTCTTAAATCTACTTTCATTTCATTATTAATTATCTCGCTTCTATTATTTTTGTTTGTGCCGATTCTTGTGCTCAATGCTAATATGCCATTGTAAGTAAGTATATCTATTAGGAGTGCTCAATAGTTTAATTATTCTCATATATAGCATATACTTTTGTATCAACATATATCATTGAGACTTGTGTACATTTGATTTATAGTAATTGTATGATCAATGATTGTGAAGCTGAGTTAATCTTTATATTGTGCTCAACATTCATTCACTTGTTTTGTCTTATAGTCTCACACATCACTTTGTGTTGACATTTGAATGTAAGTTCATGTGCTTGTTTCAATGTTATATCATTTACATTATGCTTACATTGATAAATCAAGTTGTAGCATCACACATCTTGACAACAGTGACTACAAGTTTTTGTTTGTTAGAAAGTGACTTTATTCTAGATAAAATATTTGTGATACATTTTAAACAGGCCGATCTCCGCAAGACTTGTGCTATTCTTGACAATCATGTTGAATTCTGCGAAGCATCAAACCAACACTATGTAGCTTCTAATGGACCTATCGTGATCAACAATGTGATGACAATTCTCATCCTCCAAAAGTTTCTGAAATCTCAACAGTCTCAGAAGAGAAATCCAAAAGGTGTAACCAGCAACTATTTTAGAAATATATACATTAAGAAATGTAATATCAATCAGTTACAATTTCATACCCATCAATGCTTGAGAAATAAAATCATTAAGTTTTAATCCAATTTGATGATCATGATGATAAATCACGTTAGGCATGCTGTTTAAAGAGAGTAAGCAGCTGAAGGTTGAAAGAGAGTTGGAATTTGCCGCATTGGATATGCCCCCTACTGAAAATCAGACACTGCATATTGGTGATTCTCCCTATCCTACTCCACTAAACTTGGTAGACAGGATGCAAAGACCAAGAACTATATGTCCACCTAAGGCAAAGATTTATAGTATCTAGTTGCTTCGAGCACAGTTTGTTTATCCAATTTCAGATCTCCCCGAAAGTACATTAGGATTGAAGGTAGCACACATGAAGACTGTGCCAAACAGAAAAGATTTATGACAGACCTAATGTGGATAAGCCTACCTTTGGAGCTGTTGCAGCTCACTGGAACGAAGAGGTGCCTTCTTGCGCTCCATCTAAGTCAAATGATAGTATGAAATTTCAAATTTCATAACAAAGTACAATGAGGTATATTGTCTTTCTATTTGCACCTTTCTTTTGCATTTCATACGTATGCACAAACATGCAAATCAATGTTAGGATATGAAGGTTAGCTGGCATGCCACGCCATTTAGCCTGTCGGATTAATGTTCTTTCTCTGAGGTTTGTTCCTCTTGCTTGTTTTTCAGGAAAAAAATAATGTAAACCAATGAAATTTTCCTCATTTACAAATGTAACGCCTACATATTAAAACTGAACTAACAAGTTCATGCATACGTGTGTGATACTACAAAACCATTTATTAAGGGGCAATTTAATTTGCTCAAAATGAAATGCAATGTAAAATGTTTACATAGTACTATGATTACAATGTATTTGAAATACTTTAGAGTAGTTTGGTTCACTGTAAAATTAATGTATGACTTTATATTTTTTTTGTTTGCTTTGAAGTAGATTTAAAATAATATATTCTTAAAAATATCGGCAGGCCAGCCAACAAACGGCGCCAAGCATAACTTAGCTTAATAGGGATATAACTTTTTTTCTTTTTTCAAATTCGATGGGAAAATTGATTAAAGTATCAAATAAAAGGAGAGGATACGCTGCTCCATCTTCAATCATCTTTGCTAAAAGTGTAACTGTGGCTCTTGCATAGCTTGTAAACCATGAATGTATATTTTTTTACTTTGCATTAAAGACGCTCATGTGAACTTAAATTAGATTTACTGTAATGCCTACAGAATTGATCCATACTGGAGTTGTGGGAACTGCCTCGTCGTAAAATAAGAAAGTTTAAAAGCATATTCATGCATTTTCTTCACTCTTCGCCTTGTGTTTGCTTTCCTGTTTGTTTGTTATTACAAACAAATCATTGTGTTTTGATTGCTGCTTCTGCTATATACCATGATGAATAATTTCAGACCATATTACCCAGCAAAATCCTAATAATAATTTTATTTCTTGGTTTACTGTTCTAAATACTAACAATAACTCTATTATCCAACAGAACTCATGGATAAACATAATAGACCATGGGAGCTTAACAATTCGAAACTCATTTTGTCAACAGCTATGTTGGTCCTAATCTTTGATACATGAAAGAGTAGCACGGCTAAACTGCTGCCGCATGTATGATTCCCTGTGTTATCTTAATTTTGTTTAGGCGTATGAAAACGTCAGTATTAGCCAATTTTAAATAACTGAAACTTTTCTAAGTGATTTTTTGCCGCTACAATGATTTAAATTTTTAGTTTGAAAAACGTTTGAACATTGCTATATCGCATCTGATTTTATGTTTTTAATTATAAATGTTCACAGTCAGATGACCTTCAAACATTTTGTTTAAAATGAGCTTTCCATCAGTACTATCTAATGCTGAAAAACTCTTAATCGAAGAGCGCAGATAACATAAAGAGCTCTCATATTATATAAGTAATATCAAAGCATTAAATTTAATCTCAAAGTAAAAAAAGTAAAAAAAATATACAACAACAACAACAAAAAAGCCTCCACTGCGTGATGTCGGCTACATGAATCCTTTTTATTCATTTAGTCCTATTTAGTGTCATATTTTCATTTAGTTCTAATAAATTAAGATCATTTTTTATACAATAAGCCCAAGTCTTCCTATGTCTACCTTTGTCTTTCTTAATATAAGTCAAATTTAAAACATCTACTCTCCTAATTGGATCATTAGATGGTCAACGTTTAATATGACTAAATCATCTAAAACGACTCTCTAATTTTGTCCCTCACTAGAGCTACAACAACCCTATCACGAAGCTATTCATTTCGCATTTTGTCTCTAAGGGTAAAGCCACTCATCCACCTAGTCATTCTCATCTCGGCAACACTTAACTTAGTATTATGCTTCTCTTTTAAAGGCCAACATTCAGCACCAAAGAGCATTGCAGGTCACCACTATCTTATAAAATTTTCCTTTCAGTCTAAACAGTACTTGTCTATCACACAAAAGGCCAGAAGCATTCCTCCACTTTAACCAACCAACTTGAATTCTACTATTAACATCCTCATCTATATTACCATCCCTCTGAACAAAAAGGTAAAAAAAAAATATAATTATGTTAAAAATATTAAGTGATTTTTTCTTCCATAGGTTTTATGTGATGAATCAGAACATTCGTTTAATCATAACTCTCAGAAAGATTTACAACTATAAACTGAAGTCAATATACAATAGTCTACATAAATCAACAATTATTCATAAAATGTCCTAAGCCTGCAACCATATCGTGTACAAGAATAACTAATTGAATCTTAATCAAAACAATTAGATAACTCGAAGGGTACAAAAATCTAGCACACACTTTTAGAATGGCAAAGGAAAAAATTAACATAATTATGTCAGGAAGCGAAGTACTTGGATTCATCAACTGATGAGTTGCTCGGGGTCACTGGAGTTGATGGAGGTCCCACTCGGTAATTTTGCAGGGTAGCAAAGGACTCTCTCATTGCAGACATTGCCTCAAAGTAACGAGTGCATGATGCCAAAGCTACTGGGATTGGTCGAAGCATTTCCTTCAAATACATTAGCAAAACTTAAGTTTCTGGTTTTACAAGTAGAATTTGATGAATATATATATCTATATTATATATATCTATATATATATATATATAGATATATATAGATATATAGATATATATGTGCGTGTGTGTACTGCAAGCCGTGGCCTGTTGGTTGGCGGGGTTCACTGTAAGCCCCCTCAGGTCACGGGTTCGATCCCCCGTGGCGCGGGGTTCTCGAATAGTTAAGCATATGGCGCGGGCTCTCGTCATGGGGCCTTGATGCGCATAGGAAATCAATATTTGGGCCTCTGCCAAATATCGATTTCCTTTAAATATATATATATCTCACTTTTCCAAGTTAAAAATTTGTTTCACTAAACTTGGCATAAAAAACATAAATATTTTAAGAGTTAAATCAACTTGCCCATATCGATTATATATATATATATATATATATATATATATATATATATATATATATATATATATATATATATATATATATATATATATATATATATATATCTCACTTTTCCAACTTAAAAATTTGTTTCATTAGACTTGGCATAAAGAACATAAATATTTTAGAGTTAAATAAACTTGGCCATATCGATTCTATAAATTGAACAATTGTGACAATAATGCATCAGATTTTCAGGGATTGCAAAGAATTTTCACAAACACTGAATGTTTCCAACTTTAAAAGGGCAGTAATAGCAGAACAGGATAAGTAAATGAAGACGCCATGGTAGCGAGTAGGAGAGCAACTGATTACTAGTATTTTGTATCATTGGTCCAAAGTTAGCATGCTTGTGTTCTGTATATTTCATTTACTTTTATTATCTATGACTCTTTATTAATTTTTACGACATGAAAGGAAGTGCATAAACCCAAAAAATACTCATTTAGCGTCAGAGATGTTCTTTTCAACCTACCCCCCATATTGACGGCGATTCCCTAAAATTCTGGCTCCATTGGAAATCAGCAACTGATGTGGTTAAAGCTCCATAGTCGCTTGCTGCCTTCAGCAGCAGTTCTGAAAATTGTTTCTAAATAAAAACATAAGAAAAAGCTTAGAGTTTTTTAATTTAGATGAAAGCAAGAAATGACAAGTATTTTGAAGTTACTAATTATAGATGTGAAGTGAGTCTGAAGAAGCCATTAAACATAACCCACAGTGCTGACTAATACAACATGGCGTGGAATCATTGTAACTCATTGTAATAAAAATAAACAGAATTGTGAGCCAACTTGAAATGCAAAAGGTCTGCATTAGATAGCATATACTTAAAAAAAATAATAAGGTCTATTTGGTTCAAATTTATTAAGATAACAATGTTACCTATCAAGTTCAGTGTGTTTGGCTTGAAGTTATATTACTTCACAATGTAATTACATCTAGAAGGATCAATAGTGATTTTGATCTTCCAAATAACTCGGCATGTAAATTTAACCAACATCTAAATATTATTAAAATAAGGCATGAATATGATACAGAAAAAAGGTGCAAGTTTTAAATTCACCACAATTGACAGAAAAACAAAGATCTGATGTTCCAAGTCATCATCCCAATGAAGGGGAAAAATAGTCATTTTTCTTTATTTTATGATCTTGTAAGATATGAAGAGGTTGTAAATGCATTCTAACCGCTTGGACTATGAATGAGTCATAGTACTGTTTAGATGCAAAGCACCAAGATTTGATGTCATTAGCAAGACAGCCTTGCAAGAGAATATTAAAATTTCAGCATCTCCTCCCCAAAAAGGTGGCGCCTCCCTTCTCTCTTAAAGAGACGCTCCTATACAAGAGTGATATAAGAATTTCAATCAAGCACATTTTTATCTCGCGCCTTTCCTAAATTTGTGTCTTTTGAAGAAGAAAAGAAAGTTTTAAATTCAAAACAAGAAAAGACCACGACTAAAAATTAATAAGGATCGCAAAAATGAAGCCTTAAATGAAGCATTTCGAATTTCGAATTCAGGGCAGAAATTAATTTTTTTTATTTGCTTTATTCAAGTAGTTACCAATGAGTGGTTATAAAGTTGTGGTAACCATGTATTGGGGTTAGCTTGGACTTCAAAATTTTCTTAAAAGGCAGGACTAGGTGGCTGTCTCTTGGATGAGAACTTTGGCGAGCTTCCCAAGAATGAAAATTTATATTTTATAGTTAGTCATGCATGAAATATGCAATTTCAATTTCATGATTTGCCTGTCATTTATCATAGTTAATAATGTTGTTATCTGCCCTCTCCAACAATCCATTACCTAAATGTCTAAAGCTTGGCCACCATCAATTACTCCATGATGACCAAGACCCACTCATAGTAAACCGTTATGCTCCCACATGTTCTTTCATTCATAATTCACGCCTTATAATTCATGGTGTTATCCCTTCTGTTAATTAATCTATTTCTTACATGTTTAGACATGGCCTGTCATTACTCTACCATGGCTAAGCCCCACTCCAGAATGTCCTCATCCGCCCAAACTTTGGGTGGATGACTCTTTATGAAAAATTATTGTATTCTGTAGTCATAGCTAGCAAATTATTAATGGCTGCACGCCCCTCTATCACCACCTTCCATCTCATATCAGGATATCATTTGCAAAATTATTATTTGAAGAGGTCGATGAACTAAATAGTTCATATGCTAACATGACAGAACATAGGATCTGTCAAGGAGCCAACCAAACCACAAACTGCAGTTTCTCAATAAAAATGGTAGGGCATGTCAATGGGCCAACAAACCTCAAAATGCCAGTTTCTCAATAAAAAATAGTGAATGGATAGTATTTCTGTAAAGATCATATAACTAATAGCAGAAAATTTTATTCAGCATCCAGGCAGCATTGTACTACGTGCTTTGCCTACTATGGCCCTCACTCCGTCAGTGCATATTATAGGACATTTAGATAGGTTGTAGCTAAAGGCTGTAAGCAGAAATATTCTGGTTTGAAGTACCAGTTACACCTAACGATAAATGCTAACATCAACCTTTAAACTTTCAAAT
>NEWO01000109.1:920087-933590 GCA_003013225.1 Phalaenopsis aphrodite | reverse complement strand
TCGAATTGTGCAAACAAACATCACCATAAGCAGAAAACACCATCCCCAAGATCCACCTATTAAACTTGGATATTCATATAAGAGATGAACTTTGGTGTAAAGCTGAGGTTACATAACCTTTTAGGGCCTATTTGACATTAAAAATCCATTGAGATTTCAAATATATTCTGATTTGAACGCATTGCATTTTCTTTTCAAGTTGTTCGGTTTGTTGTAAAATAATTCAAGGAATGCTTTATTTGTGCTTCATTGGTAGTAAATAAACTCGCAAAATCATGATGACAAGAACAAGGACATGCAGGATTGTAATGACATGGACAGTGTGAACAAAAGGCATTGTGTGGATTGATGTGAAAACAAAGACTAGAACAGTGATGGGCAGGATCCTAGTGATAGAGACAATGTAGACGATAGGCGCTGGGGACCACAATGACGTTTATAGAAAATCAGAATTTCAGTGAACACTAGGTGCTGAATAAAATCTTCTACTATTAGTTATATTTTATTATTCAGCATAAATGTCATTGTGATCCAACCAAGCATCCTGACCAATTTCAGCATCCAGCCAAGCATCCTGGACCTATTTCAGCATCCACACTGAAATAGGAAAGTCAGAAATTCAGTGAACATTAGCCATTTCTCATAGGAAAAATCATCATAGGTATGTTTACAGTACTAAATAAATAAAACAGAAAGTGTTTAATCTGTTAATATGCTCATTTTAACGAGAAAGATTTGAATTTCCTCTTCATCATACTAAATGACAATGATTGGCACTAATTTTCAATGGTAAGAGCCGACATGTCTATGAATGCGGGTCACTTGTTAGTTTGTTAGCTCTAAAAAGTCTTCCGATATTTGGATCTTTAATATCCTCTTTCTGTAAAATTCAAACGCACCGATGAGTTTTACTCAAATGGTATCATTGGTTCCAACAAAGAAAAAAAATTTCAAAAGGAGAAAACAATTAATTCAGGTGTATTTCTAATGTTAACATATGCCTTTAATTTGATTTTCAACCTTCTTTAACCTCCATTCACAAACATCCCATTATCATGCAGATTCTCATAAAATTTCAGTTCGCAAGATGTACTAAACGCATGAGCTCTTATGCCAAGCAATTAAATGGGAATATTGTGATTCCTAAAAAATTGGTGCCCGGTTTTCAATCTTCAAGTCAGTTTTAAAACCAGTGAAGACATCTCTCTCAAATATGTCAGAACCAAGAGAGATGCAAACAAAAAAAATTAAATTAAAAAAATAAGAATAAAATAAAATAAAATAAAGTGACAAACTTAATTCTAAAAGTAAATAATTTTGACCAAGAATTTGCAGTATTTAAGTATGCAAACATCTGAAAAATATCAAAGCACATTTTTCCACCAATTAAAATAGAAAATTTAAGCATCAGACCTGATATTCAGCTTCCACTGGAATGCAATCTAAAGAATAAGGCTGCTGAAGTCTGGCAATAATGCGATCCTGACAAAACAGAAATATTATTTCTTAACATGATACTTTCTAATATGCAGCTAGCTGCATTCCAACAATCAAATAAGTTTACCCCATAATCTACTACATTACTTGGAGAAGTACCACAAAGGTTGTATGCATATATCATTAAGCCATGTAAGCTCATAAATTTTTTTTAGCCTTTATTAAGTAACAAAAGCAGAGAAAAGCAAAAGAATAACAGTACTTCGATAAAGTTTTACTTATTTTCATACGAGCCTTCACTGAATGTCAATATGGCAATTATTGCTACAGATCCAAAAACAAAACTAGAATTAGGGGTTGCTATCACAGGTTAGGATATGGTCTCACTTTTCCCAAAAAAAAATTAGGTAATGAATGGCATTACACGAACATCGCCCTTATCATTAAGGGGCATAAAAAAACGATTACAAAACACATGCCATCTACAGTTGAAAATTCGACAAGGTTATCTGATACATACCCTAAATACAGCTTACTAAGATTGCCAAAATAATGCAAAGTCCCAAAGTTTCTATTATTTTCTTTTATTTGTTGCCATTATTTCCAAGGTAAAATCCCAAAGATATAATTCTTTAAGTTTAATTTCTTTTTTAGGTTGATCAAATTAAAAAATTAGAGAGGATACAACTCATGCTAGGCATCGTATTTTTGTTTTGTCTCAAATTTCACCTACTTTTTCCTTCAACAATCAATTGACCAAAAAAAAATAGGGACTCCATATTATATCTGTTGTGATCACACTTGGCATTTTAAAACCTTGATTTGACACCAACATACCAATCATCAATCCAGCACCCTCAAGCAAGTTTCAAGATTACCATCTAAGAGTGCATGATCAACTTTTAACTCTATTTTCACTTTTTTGTCATTCTATTTAACAAAACAAAACAAAACAAATACATTTAAATATGATGCAGCATAGGCCTTCAAGCAGGTCAAATAAGCTAACACAAACCTCAGTGACAATAGGTCAAGTACTAAAAATCTTTGACAAGGTTCATTTTCAAGTTTTTTTAGGCATATTTTTCATTATAATTGAATTTCCCATAGCTTTTTAATTGAATTCTTACGGTATGTTTATTTTCTTTTAGATAACAATAGGTTAAATCTAAATGTTTGTTTGAGTTGGAAAGGAATATATTTGCATTTTAAAATGGGGTATTATCCTTATAAACCTATTTTAATTAATAGGGATCCATGATGTAAATTACTATTATTGATCAATGAATGTAAGTAAAATTATTTGAGGCCAATTAAACTCCCTCTGTATGCAATTTGTATATGTACATGCAGCCCTTCCTCAAATTTTGATATAACATAAACCTAATCCTACCGGATCCCTAAACTCTATCTTACTGAATCCAAGCCTAGCTTGAATCCCATACACTTCAACCTTTGCAAATTCAACCCTATCTTCTAGCCTTTTTTATTAGCCTGTGTTGCCAATGCAAAACCTCAAATCCATGACATCTAACTTGAAACTAAAACTCTTAACCACTAGGTTAAGATGAGCTAAACCTTATTTCTTACTCATATAGTACCTCCCATCTTGCACGAGTCATGCGCAAGCCACTCATGCAGATCTACTATTTCGCATTGCATTGCATGCATAGCTTACACGCATCATGCGTGTCCAATCCACACAACTCCAATTGTCACTCATATAGTCCCATGTATTGATTGTTGCATACGACCCTTATAAGCACACCACAATGCTGTTCAATCCTTTTTTTAAGGCCTAGTACACTCAATTACAAACATTTCTACACAACAAATCTTAAAGCTATGCCTGCACCTATACCACTACTACAACATACAAAACCTGCATGCAACTTGCTCAAGCAATCCACTCACCTCTCAAGATACCTACTTATGTGGTGTGCCTTGTTTGTAGATGAGGTCATTTCCAATAATACACATGCAATATGGCGCACGGGGCTGCACCATATATCTCCTCATTTTATCTTCACACCCTACAACTTTTCAACATATTCCTTCCAAAGTAGAAGAAACATACAGAACTGCACAAAATTTATTGATTTCCCATCTAATTGAGCTCCAACTTATTGTTGATTGCTGACTCTCCGATCCAATGCCAACTAGATCACGTTTGCATTTAATGCTTAATCAATCATTCATTTCTAATCACTGCAACTGCGATAGCTTTATGGAGTTCTACATGCACGAAGATCGTCGCATTTTGACATTCGATTATTATATTGGTTTATTGAGAAAGTTATGAAACTCTAAAATCACCTATTAATTCTTTTATAAGAGAAATTTTTAATAAGGTTAATATTTCCACAAATCTAATCATTCCACTTCTGCTTGTCTACTTAGATGTTCAAAGTATCACTTTAAATGAAGTAATACTTGAGAAGGATGTGGAGCACTGATTTCTGAATAGGTTGAAAGGCATGCTCCTTTTGATGATACTTGGATAGCTTAGGAGAAACTATGAAAGCTAGCTCCTCTGATCCAATGCCAACTAGATCATGTTTGCATTTAACGCTTATTCAATCATTCATTTTTAATCACTGCAACTGCAATAGCTTTATGGAGTTCTACATGCTCGAACATTGTCGCATTTTGACATTCATGCTTGTTCTGACTATTATATTGGCTTATTAAGAAAGATTTGAAACTCTAAAATCATCTATTAATTCTTTTATAAGAAAGATTTCTAATATGGTTACTACTTCCACAAATTTCATCATTCCACTTCTGTTTGTCTACTTAGATGTTAAAAGTATCACTTTAAATGAAGCAATACTTGATAAAGATGTGGAGCACTAATTTCTGAATAGGTGGAAAGGCATGCTCCTTTTGACGATACTTGGATAGCTTAGGAGAAACTACAAAAGCTAGCTCCTAAACTCTTGAACAAGTACATCAATCTTAACTCTCAAAAATCAAGTTCTTTACACCTCAAAGGCATGTCGTACAAGCCTTTAAATAAGTCAAATATTATCATAGAAGACCAATTGACCATCAGCCAATTACTAGAAAGACAAAGCAGGCATTAAGCCTATTGTCAAGTCTTTTAGGTCAGATTTTAGTTATAGGGCCCGTTTGGGGCAGCTTATAAGTGCGGCGGCGTTTTCGTTGTGTTTGTTTCACGCGTTTTACTAACTTATCCAAAAAAGACGTTTTGCATTTGTGAAAGACGCCGCCCGTGGAAGGGAGGCCGCGATCTGCGCTTTGCTCCCCTCCAATTACTCCGCTGCCCTCGTTCTTTCGCATTTCCCTTCCCCTCGTTCGTTCGTATCCTCTGCCTGCCGCTCGTCACTCTTCTTTGGTAACCGCTCCTCCCTCTTCTTCAGTAGTCACTTGGGAGGTGGGCGAAGGAGGGTTCTTACTTCCTCCAGGAATCGAAGCTTGTCGTTGGCCGCCTGGCTGAGAAGCTTACCCCCTCCACCTTCGGCGAATCGGGCTCCAATACCTCCACCGTTTTCATCGAAGAATCCTTTCGCACGGATCTCTCAACCCCCTCGCTTATGCTTTGCCTCCACTCGCGATCCCTTCTCTCCAGCGACGAAACTGCGATGACAACGAAGGGATCCCTCGTTACAGAGACCGCCAAAACGCCCATCTTTCTCATCCTTCCGCACCTCTCAAACTGAGGTAGGTATCGTGCCCTACCTCCTCTTCGTTGCACTTCATTCCGCTTCATTCCTCTTCATTCTTCCCGAAATATCCTAATCAGATATGTGTTTCATTCCGCATCTTCTTGTTGGGATTTGACTCTACAACCTACAATCTGGTTTTCTTTGTTTTTGATGGTTTCTAGGTTGTTAGAGTGGAATGATGGATTCTACAATGGTGACATAAAAACTCGGAAGACCACAAGCAACTGAATGCAAACCTGATCAAATGGGTTCACAGAGGAGTGAACAATTGAGAGAGCTATATGAGTCTCTTTCTACAGTTGAGTGTAATGAGCAGAGTACATGGCCTTCTGCTTCATTATCTCCTGAAGATTTGACTGAGGCAGAGTGGTACTATTTGATTTGCATGTCCTTCACCTTTAATTTGGGACAAGAGTATGTAATCTTTAACACTCTTGAACCATTTTACTTATTTTTGCCACGTCTTGATTACTAACTTCTTTTTCATTATGAGTTTAGTATGCAGTCCATATTTTAGTGATTGTTTAATAAGGTCATGATCTTAATTTGGATGTAACTGCATATTCTTCTCATAGAAGAACATTGGAAAAAAAATGTAAGCTTTCACTTGTTCAATTTTGCCCAGTTTGCGAGGAAAAGTGTGTATTAAGCAGATGGTGTTGACATCAATGATGTCATGGCTTTAATGTTGTTTGTTATTTGGTTTGAACTATAAAAATTGGAACTTCGACGGTTATGTTAGTTGTGAGAATTTGCTAGTACAATGTATGCGTTCTCGAATGCATCTTTGTTGCTCTCACATATCCATCACTTGAGAAGTTAACTCTCGATGTCAGTTGGTGTTTTGGGTATTTCATGCATAACAAGGTCCCTGAATTCAAATGAAAAGTCTTTAGCAACACCCTGAATAAACTGGCTTCCATTGCTTGGGTCTCTCAAGTATTCATATGCAAAATTGTGGTTGGGACTTTTACTTTACTTTTATCCCCTACATGAATCGACAATATCAACTGTTTAGTGGAAATATATGGCAAGCAACATGTGAATACATCAATTTAATGAAAATATATGATGGGGTGGTCGTTGTAATTATTTAAAAGAAAGTCCATTGCATTTTTTGGTTGCAGCTCGGATGGCCCTCCATATGGTGATGAATTTTTTAGCAATCTTTAAGCAATATTCTTTATTTCACGAGACAGCAATGACACCAACACACTATGGTAGTTTGATTTGGTTCACGTGCCATCTTGTATTCTTTTTATAGTTGGTGCGAGTGTCATCTTTAAGCAATGTTTTTTATTTTACTTTTCCCTCCATACAGAACACATTGTTAATTTCTTACTTTGGAGCAGCTCATCAAATGGCTTTGCAGAAAGTAAAATACCAAACTTCGAGGTAGCTCATCAAACCACTTTCAACCAATACATTTTCTGTTAAGAATGGTTGTAGAGTTGGGGAGTTGTTACAAATACATTTTCTGGAAAATTTGAAGGATGTTACAGGAGCTCGCACTGAAAAAAATTTATTTTTATTAGAGGGTGGTTGATTTGCTTAATGCTTTATTCATTCGTGGATGCATTAATCTTACAGTAATAGATAATCCAAAATTGTTGTACTGCTACGTTGGTTTTTTGTATTAGTAGATTCTGAATTGGGTGCACCATGGCCATGCTTACGTTTAGATGGTTGTTGGAAATCAAAGTTGATTTTGCATTGGGATGGCTGATGGCCATGCATATAGATCAATTAGTGTAAGGATCAATGCTGCCTATAGATCAATTAGTGAGTCAATGTTCTACTTCATTTGTCTTTAATTATTTTATCGAATGGGCACGTTAGATTCGAAAAGAGGCAAAATAGAAGTTTAATGGCTTCATTTCTTTGTTTTCTCTGGAAAGATTTGGAAATGAATGAGCTGCAGTTATGAATTTCATTTTGGTATTATCGAGTGTATGGAGTGATTATGAATTGCTGCAAAATTTAATTAGCTTTAAAAATGAATTGCAAAAAGAGTATTTCAAATGAATGAACAGCAAATCAAATATTTTGATTCTAAAACATTGCCGTTTTGTTGAAAAAACTACAAATTCTGCGTGACAGATTATTTATTTAACTAAAAAAAACTGTATATTAGCTGTTTACAAAACACACAAATAAACAGCTAAACAACTTATCCAGAATATGGGCAGAATGGTCATTTATCCATAATCAGTTGTTTTCCAAACGCACAAACCAAACAGTCAACCAACTTATCTGGATCAGCTGCTCATCAACAGATTATAAGGATAAGCTGCTTATCAACATAAGCTGGATAAGTTGCAGCTTCCCAAACAAACCCATAGTTGAAACTCTGATAATCTTTATTAATTAAATTCTTTGCGAGATCGTATCTTTTTTTTGGATAAGAATTACATTAAATTTGAGCATTTATCGGGTTTGGATCCATGATGCATATGTTGCTATTATTATTTATTTATGGAAGAATGAATTGTTATTGCCCAATAAAGTGTTCTCTAAAATCAAAATTGTACGCAGAGTTTTCTATCCACCCATCAAAATAAAAAATAAACAAACAAAAAAACATATGCAAAAAATAGAGTTGTTGCTATTCCACAAATTCAGTCGCTGTTAAAACAATCTCATTATTTAATCTTCAATATTGCCCCTTCGATCACCATTATCATCCATTCAATCACCATGATTGTTGATCCAGCCACAAGCTAGCCTTGTTTAAAGACCAGACAATGAGCCATCATCTTGCTCAGAAAACCATTTCATTAACTCAACGCCCATGTATATTCAATTTCACCAGATAAAGAAAAACATCATCCTTCCAAAACTTCTCTAACAATAAGTCAAGTAACTTGCGTTTTATTGATCTCCATACTTTTCCAGTAAATATATATTTATAACCAACAAATTAACCTCTGCCACTTGAATAGAGAAGTTTATAACTGACTAATAAACCTATCCTACGTGATTAGAGTTATTTTTAATGCGACCTAGTGGTTTTGACCATTGATAGAAAAATTTGCCAAACATTTTCCAAAAAGTGAACTTTAACATCTTTCTTCACTAAACTTACAAGATATATAATATAGCTTACGACCCACCATGTCGAATTGACAACCCTGCTTCTTTTTACGAATGCAAGAGAGAGAGAGAGAGAGAGAGAATTAGGCCAAGCATGATTTTAAATACCACCTGACCACAGAAGTAAGCCATAGCTCGGGTCTACTAATGAATCATATTTGTGGCAATTAGCCATAGATAGAACTAGGCACAAAAAATCACATCAAATATACCCATAATTAATGCTAAGTTGAGTATGCGCAAACATTCTCGTCACTCTCAAGTTTTTGCACCCTCAAGATTTTCACAGAACAAAAATCTTCAAAGCTACCTCTACCAAAAAAAGTTTCATGACCTTTTTAGAAAGTGGCCCTTGCTTTTGTACTTTGTTGATCAAAAAAGCTACCGAACACAACTTTCTACCAACCATGCTGAACTCTCAACCCCTCTGCTTGCTTTGGAGAATGCAAGGACAAAGAAAATGCAACAAACCTGAGTTTAAGCACTAGACCAAATTGATCCCACTCCATGCTAAAAGCCATAGCCCGAGTTGAAAAACAAATATTATATTTGGGGTCACATAATACACACAAGTCACGTTACATGTATCAATATTTAATGTCATTTTCAGGATAAACAAAGCTAACTTTGGCCCACATTAGTAGCTGCAGACTAACAATCAACGAATAGGTGGATTATCTAAAGGCTTATACATCTATGAATTTAGTCAACTTGATAACTTGGGCATAAATCCTTATTTAGAATTAATTTTAAAATATTTGCAAGATCAAATAAACACCAACAAACTGCACAATTAAATCACTTTAAACGTCACCACATATATCTATAATTTATCGACTAAACGTTTAAGTTTTGCAAAAATAACTGTTGCTTTGGACAAAAGAGAGGATGAGCTAGAAGATAAAACATGAAAAGCATTTTAGGAAAATTAGATAAGCAAGATAAAGTTAAAAATAGAACAATATCTTTGTTTCTTATTACTTTAGGACTCATTACCACGTCCCAAGCTTCTGATCCGAAAAGTGGAGGGCAGCCTTAAGTAGTCGACAACCAGCAAAAAAATTGTCAAAAAATAATAACATGAATCGTTTAAATCCTTGTTGTAAATGCTAAATGCTAGGACGTCTCCTGAAAAACAATGTATTGAATGATTTAAATACAATGAAAAGTATGTAATGGATGCAACACTATTGTCCAGGTGTAGTATCAAATATAAAAGGGTTCCCACATTACTGACGGATGCGGTTAAAAAAGTTAGTCCATGAAACTAATATTAGGATATGATCTTAAAATATAGGTACTCTCACAGGCAAATTAATGGAATTAGTTGATATTATGGTTCATAGGAAAATGACTATCTTATGTATTTAAGAAACTAAATGGATTAGAGAAAAGGCTAAGGAAAACAATAACATAGGTATTATACTTTGGTATTCAGGAAGAAGTCGCACTCGAAATGGTGTAGTAATTATAGATAAGAGTTTGAAAGATAATGTTTTAAAAATAAATAAAATTAAAGATAAAATTAGTCCTAAAGACTGTTGTTTGAAACAAAGACTTTTAATGTTATAAGTACTTATGTTTCTCAAGCAGATTTAGATATAAATATAAGTTCACAAAAAAAATTCTAGAATAACCTAAAAGAATTAATACAAATGATACCTCTTGATGAAATAATTTTTATTGGAGGAGATTTAAATGAACATGTTAGTAGAGTGGTAAGAGATTTTAAAAAGTCATGGTGGCTACAATTTTGAAGTGATTAATAAAGAAGGTGGAATCATATTAGATTTTTCTTTAGCATATGATTTTGTTATTGTTAATATTTATTTAAGAAAATCAATCAACATACTATTATTTATAAGAATGAATCTAATAAAACATAAATTGAATATCTTCTTACGAGAAAAAGAACTCGTCAAAAGTGTAAAATCTGTAAAGTCGTTCCAAGTGAAAATTTAAGTACTTAACATCGAATATCAGTTCTGAATTTTAAAATAAAGAGTTGTATGATAAATAATATCAAGAAACATTATTATAAAATTAGATGGGGTGCTTAAAAGACGAATAAAATTATTTTTATGGATAAACTTCAAAATTTTAAGATTTGGGATATTCATGAAGAAGTGAATTTTATGTGGAATAAAGTAGACTATTAAACAAGAGATAAAAAGATATACTTGGAGAATCAAAAGAAAAATTTTTTATAAATAAAAATAATTGTTGTAATAATAATGTGCAAAGAAAAAAAAAATGTGTTATAAAAATTGGTTTAAATGTAAAAGCTTAGAGAACTGAAAAAAATATAAGGTGACTAGTAGGCAGTTTAAGACAATAACTAGTGACACCAAAAATTTTGTTTTTAGTTATCTTTATAATAGATTAAATACTAAAGATAGTGAAAAATATATGTATAAACTAGTCAACAAAGAGAAAAAAAAAAGAAAAGATTTAATTCAAGTAAAGTGAATGAAAGATGAAAATCAAAAAATATTTTTCTTAAATGAAGATATTCAAAATAGGTGAGTAAGCTATTTTAATAAACATTTCAATGAAATTTCTGAAAATAAGATCGACCTTAGAGATCTTAATCTTGTTAATAAAAATAAAAAGTTTTATTTTTACTATCGCATTAGTAAAAAAGAAGTTGAAGGGGCTTTAAGGAAAACCGGCAAGACCTAATGATATCCCAATTGTAGTATAAAAATATTTAGGATATTTGGGAGTGTTTTTGGCTTACTAAACTTTTCAATATTATTTTAAAAACTAAAAAGATGCACGAAGAGTGGAGGAAAAGTATTTTAATCCCCATTTTTACGAATAAGGGGTATGCACAAGAGTGTGCAAATTATAAAGGAATTAAGCTAATGTGTCATACTTTAAAAATTTTGAGAGAGGGTAATTGAGCATAGGTTAAGGCGCGATACAAAGCTTTCTTATAATCTGTTTGGATTTATGCTCGACAGGTCTACTATGGAAGCTATGAATTTATTGAGTGGTTTGATGCAGAAGTATAGAGAGAATAAGAAGGATTTACATATGACTTAGAAAAAGCTTACGTTAAATTTCCAAGAGATATCTTTTGAAGAGTTCTAGAGAAAAAAGGAGTTGATATGACATATATTCAAGCCATTAAAGATATGTATAACAGATCAGTTGTTACTTGTGTTCGAACAGAAGGAGGATTGACCAAATATTTCTCTTATTCCAATTAGATTACATCAGGGATTGACTTTAAGCTCGTTTATTTTTTGATTTAGTTATGGATGCTCTTATTGAACATTTATAGAAGGATGTTCCTTGGTGTATGCGTTTGTTGATTATATCCTTCTTGTGGAAAGACTAGAGAAAGGGTTCAGAAAAATTTTGAATTATGGAGGTCAATATTGGTGTCTAAAGGCTTACGTTTTAGTAGATTTAAAACTGAATACATAGAATGTAATCCTAGTAATAGTAGCTCTATTAGTAGAGTTGTAACTATGGGTGATCACATCATTAAAAGGTGAGAACGTTTTAGATATCTCGGGTCTATTTTTTAAAGTGATGGTGATATAGATGAGGATGTTATTAGTGGAATTTAAGTTGGTTGGTTGAAGTAGAGGAATGCATCAAGCCTATTGTGTGATAGAAAATATTGCTTAGATTAAAAGAAAATTTCTATAAGATGGTGAAACCTACAATGCTCTATGGCACATAATGTTGGCCCTTAAAAGAGAAGCATAAAACAAAGTTAAGTGTTGCTGAAATGAGAATGCTTAGGTGGATGAGTGGCTTGACACTTCGAGACAAAATGCAAAATGAATATATCCATGATAGGGTTGGTGTAGCTCCAATGATTCTTAAATGTTTTATATGGTTTGGTCATATTAAACGTCTAACTTAGATGATCCTAAATAGCTTCCTCCACTCTATTAGTCTTATGTTAAGAAAAGCAGATGTAGATATGACGTTTTAGATGGTTAGACGTTTAATATGACCAAACCATCTAATCGAAGAGTCGTCTTAGATGGTTTGGTCATATTAAACGTCGGCTATCTAATGATCTCGTTAGGAGAGTAGATATTTTAGATTTGACTTATGTTAAGAAAAGCAGATGTAGATCTAAAAAGACTTAGGCATATTGTATAAAGAATGATCTTAATCTATTAGATATAAATGAAATTATGACACTCAATAAAACGCAATGGAGAAAAGGGGGTCATGTAGCCCACCACACTTAGTTGGATAAAGGATTGTTGTTGTTGTTGTTGCAGGCAAATAATATAAAGATCAAATCTGCCTTAAGTATGGTAATTAGAAGCCAATAAGGATATTTCATGCTCAAACCAAGTGTGCTAAAAAGAGACTCAAACTAGTTATTAATGACGTATAATGAATCTAAAGTTTGAAGCTGCCAAGATAGAGCACATAAGAAAAATATAAAAAACATATCCTAAGTATTTTAAATATGTTAAAAAAGACCCCCTTACTAAATAAAAGTGTCTAATAGCAATCTTGTTAAGTAGTTATTTTGGCATGAAATGACGTAGCATATTACATGTAAATTTTTCCCATGCCTTAAAAAATGAATCATTACAATAGAGATAAACAACATGCAATTAAGTGACCATTCAAGTGAGCTCAAATAATCCTTAAGAACTAGTTATAAACAAAAACTTAGCTTAGCCACTTGAATCATTAAAGAACACATTTTTCACCAAATGATTCTTAAATGTTTAAGAAAGATTATCACAATTTGGATTGGACCTAGCCCTAATTGCTAAGAAATATATTTAGGACGGTCCATCTTTAGTGGCATCAAAAGCAATAAGGTTTTAGACTACCAAATGACTCATCCAACCAGACATTGTCTTACTTATTGTAAAATCCAAACTCCCATGCCTCCTACAATATATGATGGATTACAAAGAATATCTAGAAAGCAAGTTGAATAATTGCTAGATAAGAGTTTCAATAAGGGGAAGTATAACTCCATTTATCATTCCTTCTTTACTAACATCTAAATAAGATGCCTATTTGTAGCATAATTTCATTGCGTCATTTAGAAAATCATAAGCATGGTTCACCCAAACCTTTTTAGGATGATAGATCCCCGATTATTATGTTTTGGTCTCAATAGTATTTGATAAATGAACTTGTGTCGGATATTATTAAATTCATATCAATTCAAAAAACAAGTGGTTAACCATGTGGCCTTCCTTGTGCAACCATCACATTTATTAGAGTTATGGAACCCAAAGTCCACATTCGTACATGAACAAAACATTTATGGTTCATTTTGATG
>NEWO01000109.1:909000-919502 GCA_003013225.1 Phalaenopsis aphrodite | reverse complement strand
CAAATTTATTTCAAGTCATTAAAGATTGGCAGAAGCAATATTGATCTCCATTGTTTGACGTTCCCTTGTGATCATTACTCTTTACAAGAGATTTATTGAGGAGTATAGTTCTAATTCTAACCGGCCTTTGTCAATGATAACATAAAAAAATCTAGACAAAACACCTTTACCCCTGAAGCTCTAGGACAAACCACTTTTAGTACATTCATCAACAAACCAATAATCAATTTAAGATAGTCAACAGTATTGCAAACCTCCATTGAGATATTTCTAGAGACCATGTAGACAATTGAAAATTAATCTTCTCCATAGTAATATCATATTGCAATAATTTTAATAATAGTTACACAAAAAAGTACACATTTGAAGTTGACCATGGAACATCCTTCATAACATATTGATCTCATGCCATTCTCAAGAAATGCTCATTTTTCAAATTTAGTATGTATTTTACTTACATGTATATGATATTCATGGAAACATCAAACCAAAAAAAATTAATACAAGAGAAGCATTCATAAGGTTCTTAAAGAAGCTCATTGTTGATTCATATAGCTCAGGATGATCGTGTTTTGATTTCTATGCAACTAAATGTTTTCCACCAAAGTCCATTTTAGACCTCAATTTCTAATAAAGAAATTATGACTAAATGTGGATGCATTGGAATCATCACCTCGCTTAAATACTAGCATAGATATTGATGTTAAGGGGTTTTACTAGCCAATTGCACCTTCAAATTAAAGTTTATTTACTGTGTTTCATCTAGTAGTAAAAGTTAAAAATCTCCTCTAATTAAAATTAGAAATGGAGTCATTTTCCATTTTTGGCATGTCTGCTGGCTAAGTGAAAAAACATAAATGAAAAGCAATAAAAACTTCACTTCAATGATCTTGGTTATTCCTTCAATGACTAATTCAATACAAATTTCACCATAACAAACAGAATATCCTAGGGCTTCATGCACAAATGATACATGACGAAATATTTCTCCAACTGCAGTTTAGTTTCGTTTGTGCAACACAAAATATGATGATGTTGGAGAAAACCTAAATCATGAAATTATCATTGGTAGAAAAAGACATCATCAATCCTATCTTATCAATGTAGGAATTGCTGTAGTTCTCATGCCATGCAAGTTACATTGCATTGATCCTAATATTTTGGAGAAATAACACTACTTATCTCTGAAAAAAAAGAGAATCCTTATTCAACGAATTTTCATTCAGAAAACCCAATACTCAAAATAATCATCACAAACATCAACAACTATAAAGCCTTTTTCTAGAAGTATAATGCAAAAAAAGAAAAAAAATAAAAATCTTTACTTGATTACAGTATAGGATCCACCAAGATTATATATTTTTCTTGTCTAGATTCCTTCTTTTATGATAGAATCCAAATTTTTTTTTTCTTGTAGTTCAACATAATTTCCTATTTTGGGTCTGCTAAGTAAATCATCAAGAATGGGAAAGAACATTCATGCAAGTGATCTTTCTTAAATGAATTAATATTTATGAAAGTAAAATGTGGATCTTGATCCGCACTTACTCCCAAATTTCTATTTTTTCCCAACTAGACAAGTCAAAAAATTCAAGTTCTATCATAGCTATTACTTTCGCATGGAGTAGACCATGCCAAAACTAAAATCCATGATAGAAACGGAATGCTGATGTAAAAGAAATATCATGGGTTGGCAAAATAAAGCATGTTATCTTTCAGCATATGAAGGTAATAAAGTGAATATTCATAAAAACAATTATTTTCTGACAGAAATCTACCTTATTTTGGATAACACCTTTCAGTATTGCTGTAATTCTAGCCAATGACTCACACTTCTTCTCCATTTCGCTCACATGAGTAAGATGTGCCACATTCTTATCATCCTGGTCAGTTCCAAGCAAATATTTCAAGAAGAAAAAAAAATTGCTAGTAATATAATCAAGCTGTTATAGAATTACCATGATAAGAAAAACAGAAGTCAAATAAAAAATATTATATCACCTTCCTTCCTTGAAGTTCTACTTGCAGATTTGCAATATTTCTCTGAACAACAGTAAGCTCTCTTAAAACCCTAATCAAGTCATCACTTTTGTCACTAGAGGAGCTTGAAGAAGACTTTAGCTCTTCCTGTCAAACGTATGATGAATATGCTTAAACTGCTAATAACGTTTCAACAATAGAGGAACTTTTAAAAAGGCATGTGCCGGCTGAAAAATACAGATAAGCAGATGTAATAGTTTAATATGATAAGCATATCACATATGTGCATGCGTGCACTAGAGATCAACTGGAGAAATGAAGTATGTTCTGATTTGCACTCATCAACAGTTATTCAGATACAATCATCTAAAAAGCATAATATTTTAAATCTAGAAGCAGAAAATTAAAAAGCATTCTCATAATTTTCTTTACTCAATTTAATTAAAAAACAGTTTGATAAGTAACACAATCAGAAATATGCATAACTGATTAGTAATCAGAAGTCAAATTAAATAATAATCAGCAGGGAGCAAAATAGCTCCAACGGGTTGCGGACTATTCTAGCTTCAATATTTCCAGCAAGTTCCACCGCAAGTTTCCCATTAAATATTTAGGAGAATTAGGTTCAAATCACGATTGCACATTTGAAAATATCTTTTTTTTTATCACGAATACAATACAGTATAAGGTACAAAAAGCTGCCTTGCTATGTAGTTCCATCATCCAAAATTTCAATTGATATGAAATGAATTATATAGAAGAAGAGGAGGAGGAATGATAGGAAACCGTCAAAGAAATAGATCCATGAGAAAGCAAACTCAAACCTCAACAGGAGGGATAGAGAACCCTAGATCAGTTGCGATGGAGAGGGCTTCCGCCATTCCTCCAAGCCTCTTCGAGATCTTCTTCCCGGCCCAGGCCGGGTCCCCAGAGATCGACATTTCCAACGAGCCAACGAAACCAAATTGAGTCTTAAGGGGAGAGGAGGTGAGGCGACTCGGTAACAGAGAAAGGATTTATGGAATACGGCCAGCACCGGAGCTTCAGGTAATACAAAGAAGATAAACCTTAGCTAGCGTCGAGAGCACCTCAGCCATTGCCGACCGAGAGAGCAGAATGGCCACTGATCGCCGATCTGTGCTCCTTTGGCCTAGGAGAGTCAATCCAGTAAAAGAGAGCAGATCAAGCACTGCCTTGGCCTTCAAACGGCCGGCTTTGAGCGGCTGGATTGGCTGCAAGTTGGATTATTTCAAGTAGGACTGGAAATGAAGATTTATCAATTTCTGTGGTGGCTAATTCCTGAAGTAAATCTTGAAGTAATTCTTGAAAAAAATTTTGGCAGCTTTAATAGGATTTAGCAAGATTTAGTGCAAAAACACGATTGAAACAAAAGCCATGATTTAATAATGATAAGGCATAAGAAAATAAAATATCCAACAAATATTATATATATATAATCCACAACAATCTTCCAAAAAATAAAAAAGGAAAAAATTGAAGTGCCTACAAAACTTCAACAAAGCCAAGTTCAAAAAGATTGGTGCATACTGACACAATTATATGATGAGAAAATACAAGTTATAGTGTCGCAATTACATAAATAGATGCATAAAACTAATTATTAAAATGTAGCAAATCCACAACAATGAGGACAATCGTGATGGTAGTAAACAAAATAGTTGACTACCACAACTCCATACAATAAAGGATACGATCATCCTTATGGAGCAAATCGATGTCTTCGTCTCATTTCATGTGAAAAATAAAAAATAAAATTGAGCATTAGTAAATAGTTTACTTATAGGAAAAATAAATACAATTTACTTAATATTGAGTCCAACATGTGCTTTGCAAAAAGTTGTTAGCAATTGCATCTTACAACTTCCACTTTAAGTTTTTCACCAACTATTGCATGAAAAATAGGATTTTCATCATTGTTTTTCACCTCACAGTATTGAGTGTCATGTTTCATCTCAGTTTGTGACATTAAAATAAAAATCATGCCCATGGTGGCCACCAATAAAATTGTTTAATATTGCTCATGCAATCACATTATGAGTTTAAATTGATATAGGAAATTGATTGATGTGTGTTAACTTGAAATTTTTCTTTCCAAATTCCAAACTAAAACATAACTCTAAACTACAACATAATAAATAAAAGATACATGAAAGAACTCTACTACGAAGCAAGAAAAACAACTATAACATAACTCCAAAGTAAATGAATAACATAAAGGTAATACTTCAAAAAACATTGTAAGGAATTAATTTAAACTGCTACAACCAGGCTGGACATGCATAATAATGTTGGTGACAACTGAGCATATACTTAATCCACGAACGTAAAATTCTCTATCCCAAGTGATTAATATTACTTTATTTTTTGGGTTTTCTATTAGTTCTTCTTGCACAACAATAATACTCAAGTCCGATTGAGAGTTGAGTCGTAGTGGACTCGTCAATTCAACAGCTACAAACGAGCATACACAAGTCTAGCCATGACGATACACAAGTCTAGCCATGACGAGAAGTTAAGAAATCACATCCCTCATGATACACTAAAAACAAAACAATCCACTCTCACATCTAAACATCCACAATAAATAACAATTGTCGACACTAAAAAGTTGGTTAGAAGATTGAAGTTGTCGGTCGCTAGAATAAGTATCCCAACGCCCGATTTAATTTAATTTATATACATATAATTTAGGAAAAGTAGTATTTTAAATTTTGAAAATACAAGACCGAATCGATCTCATATCCTTAGTAGTTTAAATAAATGAGCCTATCACTGCAAGCAATGCATCCATTCCGAAGAATGAATGCACTACTTACTGGTGAATGATCGATTAAATAAACTAAATATTGTATGACATTCGTTTAAGTTTGCAAAATCATTTTTATGTTGACCTACAAATTCTCCTTTTTAATACGAACAATTAAATATGGTTTATATTAAGCTGGGTTCTTGAAAGTTTTCTATAAAAACAAGCCCTTATAGTTAATTACAACTTAGATAACTAAAGTCACCTAAGAAAACTCTCGATAAAAATCAAGGGATATTGTCTTCAAGAATTTCAAAGGATACGACTTTTCAAAGAAATCAGACAAAGAGGTGTGAAAAGGGAATGACTCAAATTTGGAACATTTTATTTTTGGAATCCAAAGGAATGAGAATTAGGGGATGTCACAGATCCTGAGGAGGACCTCGGGTGACTTCCCAAAACTACCCTATGGTTTGGCATCAATTTCAAGAAGAAATTATGTGTGTCATCCTGTCAATTTTATTAATTATGGCTTACATCAATGTGAAATAATCATACAAATAGCTTGAAAGATGTGAGGATTTATGTGGTGACGAATAACAACCTCAGTATTCTAAAACGAGTTAGAGCTTATATTGTATAGCAGAGTCATGCAAAGGCCTAAAGATGAGTTGAGAATTTATATCGCACTAGGCAGACAACCTCGAAATCCTATGACTTGTAGTTTAATTCTAGAAAAATATATGTTGTTGTATAGCATCTTGCTGTTGTAGATCGCCGTGTTGTTTCAGATTGCTGTTGTAGAAGGCTATCCACAAAGTTAGCTCCAAGCTCCTCATTGTAGCGAGTTTAAGTTTTCTGATGTGTCAAGTCCTGATGTCAAATCAAATGTTTCCTAAAGTTATGGTTATTTAAATATTATGGGGATGTTAAAGTTGATTAGAGCAACATTGGTTAGAATCTCACGGTTCCCTCGTTCCAGCACCATTATCTTCTTCAGATTCACTTAGTCTAAATGAATTTGCTAAACTCAACTTAATGAGTTTCATACTTTCATTTAGACCATGAAAAATTTCATTAGCAACCATAGGTTTTCTCTTGTGAGAGATTCCCGATCATCCGATATTTACATTTTAATTTAGTTGCAATTTTTGTTTTGTTTTGTTTGTGATTAAATTTTGAGTTGTCTTATATTTTGACTGTTAAAGTCAAACCTCTCACCTTAATATCCTTTTATTTAATTACTCTTCCAAATTTCATCAATTTGAGAAATTACAAATTTATATTTAATGAGACCAAAGTGAGATTGGTTGCTACCATTTATCCATTTCATGTTTAAATCATCAATACATGCCAATTCAGCTTATTCATTACCCATTTACCCTTTGGTTAGGACTAAATATTAATTAAGGTATAAATTCCAAATCACCCTTTCGCCCTTAAGGCCTTTACACCTCATAATTCATTAAATCAAACTCAAATGACTTTAAAATTTTTATGTTACTCCACTCATGGGTTAATTAAAATATCAGAGGAGAAAATATGATTTTTCTGAATTTTATTTAATTTTATAATTATTTTTATTGCAAAAATAGGAATTTTTAATGAAAATTTAATAACTCAACCAAAACAAAGCTTCATGTCCTTAAGAAAATTATTGGAGATTTCTTTAAGTCAGAGGACAACTTGGACCAATTTTCATGATTTTTAGAGTTTAATTTAATTATTAGAATTATTTTTTTGTCTTGAGTATTAATTAAATATAAAATATTATTTAGATGAAAAATTAAATTTTATTTTTTTCTTAAATCTGTCTAAGTTTAGGGAAACCAAAAAAAAATTTTCATTTTTTTTTGGTTTATATTTTAATTATTAAAATTATTTTAGTGGAAAATTAAAGAAAATTCATTTTAAGCCTTTAAAAATTAATATCTTGACTTATAAAATTAAGAAAATTATTTTAGTAGGTCCCAAATAATCAGGAAGCCAAATGTGAAATTTCAATTTGTTTTTATGATTTTATAATTTTTAAGATTTTTAATTAATTTTTATTTATTTAATTATTTAAAAATAGCTTCAAAATGAAGTATTTATTTTAATTCCACTTTTATTTTTCTTAGGTTCCTCTAGTCATAAGGAGCTCTTAAAACCAAATTTGTGATTTTTTGAGTTGTATTCTAATTATTATAATTAATTTTGTGTCAAAAATGCAATTTCACTTAATTAATCAATTTTAGCGGTCAAATTAATTCCAATTGACTTAAAATTATTATGGAGAGCTCCCCTGTCATTAAATTATAGTGGAGATTAATTTTCATACCATTTACATTTATAATTACTTTAATTTGATTTTTTTCATTCTTAGGGTTTGGTGGCAATTAGGGTTATTATTATTGAGTAAAACCAAGTTTATATTTTTTCTAAGGTCCTCTGACCACAATGAACCTAACAAAATAAGTTTTGTATTTTTCTGATTAATATTTTAATTATCATAATTAGTTTACTAAAACAGACATGACATGATTGAAAAATAGAGATCTTTGCCTAGAGATCTCCCTTGACCTTGGAAAAATCAGGGAAGATCCCTCATGATAGAGAGAACCAAATTCCTTAAAAACAAGTCATGGTGAAATGTCCATGCAAATGGAGAATTAAAATAATGAATACACTATTTAACTAATTAAAAATCACACATGCATCAAACAGACATGATCCAATTTCCGCATTATTCTCCTCTGTTCACTGAACATGTGGGTATTTTTACTTTATATTTTTTTATTTTTCTACACCAAGATATGAATTTTTGTTTTGGTCATTTAAATAAGTCAGAAAAAGACCTATTATCTACTTATCTAGCTCAACCTATGACGGCTCCGAAAAGACACATGGGACTTCACCATTTGACGCCGCCAGCCACTTCAGCACCACACGTCCCGCAGTTTACGCACCATCTCCTCCTCCCATGCAATCCAGAGCGTCCATTCAATACACACAGAAATGGACGACATCCGTTCGTCATACCCGATCTCCCTGGCCCGAGAGTCATTAAACTTCAAACTTTAAGATCTCTCTCGATACTCAACCAAATCGAGTGTGGTTTGTGACTATAGCGCGTCTAGACTAGGAGAAGACATCTATATAATTAATCAAGTCTTAAATTGAGTCTATAAGCATGAAGAATTAAAGTAGACTAAGTTTGAGGAGAAAATTCAATACCTTTGCCCAAGAGGTTTGGGCTCGATTAGGTGCTTCCAAAAGCTTGAGTTGAGTCCAGAGAGCTCCTAGATGAAGCCTTGGGCCGTTGTGAATTTCTTAGGTACAATTTCGATCAAGGGTGATTTTGGGTGTTGATTAAATTCTATGCTAGGGTGGTATAGTGATGGGACTTTTATGGGGGATCTTTTTCTTTCACTCAGGGGATGGTGTTTGTGCAATTAATTTGACTTTGGTGCACTATGGAGCTATGGGGGATGATTTCTTGGTTTGAGTTGATGTTTGAGCTCCAAAATTGAGCTCAGGCAGTGGTTTTGAGTGACTGAAAATAGAGGGCTTGCACTTAAGAAAGCTAGGAGAAGCTCTGGTTGCATTATCATGTTAAAGTCGCCACCAAAAAACCAGTTCTCATTAATTATCTCACTCATAAGCACAAGTTTATCCCAAAGAAGGACCTTGTCATGCAAAAGACAACTAGCGTAGACAAAGGTAGCCCACCCTTGAAAATTATCCATCTTGAAATTGGTAAGAATGAACTGATCCTTATCCTTAACAATCGTCAAATTGACTTGTTGCTTCTAGAAGATCCATATTTTATTATTTATGTTACAAAAGTGATTGAAATGAGAGAATTTTTTGAAAATTTTGTCACGGTTCACGAAAAACAAAGGCTCCAAGATTGCAAATATAAAAAGCTTATGAACCCTACATAAATATTTTGGTCTATTAAGGGAGCTGGGTCTGCCACTCCCCTAATATTCCAAATCAATATATTAAACATGGTGTCTCGAGCTCCCCTTTCTAGAAGATCTAGGAGGGATGCCAGATTGTTTGCCATCAACGTGGTATATTCCACCAGAAAAAATGTTTTCACTATCAAGATGAAGGAGTTCTTTTTTTGTTTTACCCTTCTTTTTCCTAGCCTTTTGAACCAACCATTCTTCCTTAAGCATTTTAGTAGAAGCCAACATGACATCAACAAGCTTTACACTGAAATTCAAAGAGTTTAAGCAAACATTACTAACATTACCTTCTAAGAAAGGATCAGTTACATATGACCTGCATATCTTGCCGACAACTACCATTTATCTGAATATCATTAGTTATGGCAATAGAAATAACAATAATATCATATATGGGAGCAATATTATCACAAGTGGTGGTAATTGTATCAATGGTATAATGGGACATAAAAGTGACTTTAGTATCATTTAGAGGAGAAACATTATCCCTAGTGTTAACCATATCACTAGTGTTAACCACATGGGTAACAATATTATCAGTAGCGACATCAAAGGAAACCATAGGGCAACCATATCAACAATATCAGCAGCAGTAGAGACATGGGGAACATTGTCACTTATAGCGATATCAGTTAAAATAGAAGGAACAACAATATCCTACTCATTTGTAGCAATATTAAAAATAGTTGAACTAACATTTTCATGTGTAATCATATCCAGATCAGGATTTACGGGATTTACAATAGCTTCAGTCCTAATGTGTTCCGTATCCGGCACTAGACCATCACTAGTTCGTTCAGCTCCTTGTTTTAAATGCATATATAAATGATAACAATTATCAATGATATGTCCAAACATATGACAATGAGTGCAGTATGGTGAGTGTCGTTTGATCTCAACTTTCTGCCAGTAACCCTTATGTTTGGATCCAATCCAAATTTCATCAGAGAAAGATAAGGTAATTTCTCGTTCAACTAAAACGCGAGCCTTTGAAGGCCTCATAAGAAGGTAAGTGGGGCCATCCATTTTTAGAGGTGTGTCGTATGCCGCAACAAGGGAAAACAAGACCTCATGATTAAATAAGTGAAGTTTTAGTCCAGGAAATTTCAACCAAACCGGTATAATAGGTGTTCCAATTTAGGATCAAATTCTACATTCCATTTCAGAAATTTCATAGAAATACCATCAAATTTAAGAACACGACGTGAGAATAGACGTGTATAATCTTCGTCATTAGATAATTGTATAAGTTTCTGTCTCCCATAAAGGGGACCAAATTTCCATAAACCAGTTAACTTCAAAGATTCAAACTCCCTTATAAAAACTTCAAGTTTAGTAAACCCATAAACAAATTTCCCCTTTAATGCGTGACGACAAGATGAAGCTAGAACAGAAGATTCAACATCAGATACAAATATAGCAAGTTTCCCATTTTTTCCCCCAATTTTTGGATAGAGCTAAAATCACCTCCAATATGTAAAGCCTTGTGACAAGAAGGGAGGGAAAGACCAGTGGTTCTTGAAACAGAGCCACCATTACCCTTAAGAGCGTCCACAAAGGAACAATCCATATGAATCTCGCAGGAGACCCCTAAGGATCGACAACGCAAGAAAAAAACACAGAAAATGAGAGAAAAGGGTAGATCTCACTAGCCGGAGATGGGAAGGGGACCTTCGACACCACCCAAGAGCCTTGCAGTCGAAATAGCCTCAGGATCCATGGGGATGCCGAAATCGCCAAACCCTAGCAGAGTAATCTTCCATAACAAAAATGTTATATATATTTGTGTGTGTGTGTGT
>NEWO01000109.1:882201-905185 GCA_003013225.1 Phalaenopsis aphrodite | reverse complement strand
TTAACTGTATTTTAATTAACATTTACTCATTTACAATAGATTTGAATTTCATGCTTCACTTTTGTATTTTAAAATTGTAGTTTACATTATAAATTTAAGAATTTACTTATAAGAATTTCCAACTTCCCTATGTGATTGATATTTAAGACTCTATTAGAGTCCTTTATTACTTGAGTGATATGTATACTTGTATTATTTTAGGGGAATTGACAGTTTAAAGGTTTTTTAATAGATAAAAATATTTTCACTAAAGTTATTTTTGTTGGGATTAAATTGCATAATTACTATTGTATCTGCCATGTGTATTTTGTAATCTTAAAAAATATTTACAAAATTAACACACTGAGTCCACCCGCATCAGCAGATCATCCACGACGTTCCCTTTAACAAGTGGTTGGGCTTCCTGCGCAGATGTGGCAACTCTAGTCTCTATGACATTAATATCCTTTAACTCTTAATTGAGATAATCGTTAAAATCAAAATCTTCATCATACACAGTCACCCCCATGTTCTTTGGTCAACTCAGAAATCTTGGTTCGAAGCTTTTCAACGTTTTCTTCAATAATCTTGTCTTGAATTATCTTGAGATCCGGGGGACTCTCCTTGAGCATCCTCCCTCAGCACATCAGACTCAATAGTAATAGTTGCAACAACATTTGATACTTTGGACCCTTACTTCATTCTACAAGCTCACTCTGCGGGCTCATCAAACGACACTGGTGCGACTATCTTGGGTATCCATACTTTCTTTGACGGGGATGCCTTACGACGGAGTGTCTCCACAGAAGCATCAGTACGTTGAAGAGAGGCATAATCCCCGCAGAGTGGACTAAATACATCATCGGGTGACTCCTTCCCCTTATCTTTCTTTAAAACATCCTTATGAACAATGTCAGACAGTATTCTTGGACCCAGACATGACTTGATCGGTCGACATCCTACATACTCTGGAGTAACGACGGTGGTATCTGAAATAGTGTTGACTCAATTTCCCACAAAAAATCTAACAAAAATATGAGCTGACAGAACCTCAACTGATCTTTCGGACTGACAGACAGATCTGACATCTTTCAAAATCTCTTTATGCATTTGGGGTGATACTATGCATCCTACCCGCTTGAGTACACCCTTCCTTAGCAGTTAATCTTTCAAACACTATACAAACTCTGGTGATTGGAGTGGACTTCTCCCTTTCTTCATCATGACCATGGGGTAGTGGCAGAGCAGTGGCAATCCTATGAGAGTTCTCATATCCGGTGGTATCCATCAATGGATGAAACCTACTCCCTCGAAGGAGAGTAGAGGTCTCAGACAATTTGAGTTCCTCCTAGTTGTCAGTCGCAAATTAGAAGTTGTTGGTAGCCAGGATGGATATCCTAACACCCAATTTATATATATATATATATATAATTTTGAAAAGTAATATTTTAAGGTTTGAAAATACAAGACCGAACCGATCTTATATCCTAAGTATTTTAAATAAATGAGCTTAATACTACAAGCAATGCATCCATCCCGAAGACAAGATACACTACACTTGTAAGGCATGATTAAATAAATTGAAGAATTTATAACATCCGTTTAAGTCTGCAAAAAATCATTTTTTATGTTGACCGACAAGTTCCCCTATTTAATATGAAAAAATTAAATAGGGTTTATATTAAGCTGGGTTCTTAAAAGTTTCTTATAAGGGCAAGCCCCTAAAGTTAATTACAACTTAGATAACCAATGTCACCTAAGAAAACTCTCCATTTGGATCAGGGAATATTGTCTTCAAGAATTTCAAAGGGTAAGAGTTTTCAAAAGATCGGACCAAATGAGTGTCAAAGGGGAACGACTCAAATTTGGAACATTGCTATCAAATCTAAAGAAAGAGGGACTTGGGGATGTCACGGATCCTGAGGAGAACCTCAATGACTTCCCAAGCTATCCTATGGTTTAGCTTCAATTTGAGAGAGATAAATTATTAAATATTTTATCCTGTCAATTTTATTAATTTGGGCTTATATTTATGCGAGACGGTCACACAAACAGCCTGAAAAATGTAAGGATTTAAGTCGTGAGGAACAAAATCCTCGGAATCCTAAAATGAGTTAGGACTTAAATTGCCTAACATGATTGTGGAAAGGTTTAAAGATGGGTTGAGGATTTATGTTGCATTAGGCAGACGACCTCGATAACCAATGGATTATTTATTTCATTCTAAGGAAAGATGCGTTGTTGTAGGTCCTCGTGCTGCTGCATATTGCTATTGCAGAAGGCTACCCACGAAGTTAGTTCTAAGCTTCTCAACAAAGTATCAATTCTATATTTTAAGATCTAAAAGGTTTAAATGACAAGTTGAAGTTCAATCATTATGGGGGGTGTTAAAGTTGATTAGAGCAACACCAGTTAGGATCTCACGGTTCCCTCATTCCGGTATCACTAATTTCTTTTGAATTTAATTAGCTTAAACAAGTTGTTACACTTATTTAAACCGGGGAGATCTCATTAGCAACCGTGGGTTACCTCCTCTAAGGGACTCGCAAGGAAGTTTTCAGTCTAGTGATATTTCAAAGGATTTATGGTTACCTTTGAAACAATTTGTTTTAGATTTTTGAAAAATGTTGATTATTTTTTTAAATGGTTTTGATTTTTTCAAGGTGAACAACTAAGCAGTTATAATATTTTGCAACAAAAGTAGATTGCAAAAAGTAAATTGACAGAAATTAACTAACACTGTAAAAACGTACCTATCACCTTCCCGACATTCCGTTGAAATGTTAGAACTTGCACCAGGTATATAATTTGGCAGGAATTTAAAGAAATCACAAGAGTAGACAAAGACATATCTAAAAAACCATCAAAACATGACTCAGTGAATCCCGAAAGTTCTTAGTGGATGAATTTCTATAACAAAATATAACAAGTTCAATTTGTCCTTGAAAATATCCAAGAGATTTCATAGTGTTCGGGGAATGACCCTGAACAACTTTAAAGATCTCTTAAAATATTTTAAGTTCATTTTGAACTTATTATATTGTTTTATTAATCATTCCAAGGTCAAATTAAAATCACCCCATTACTCAATGAACCTTGACATTTTTAATTATCTCAAGAGTGGGACACTCAATTAATCAGTTCATATCTTACTTAAAAGTTATGTGGATAAATGCCCCCAGGACAAGTTTAAGTTGTTAAAAGTTTTGTGTCCAACACACAAGTTAGGCCTGTAGTTTTTAGAGGAGTTGACTATCAATCATTTTATCTTTTATAAAGCTCATTAAACAATCTTGGATTAAGCCTAGCTCACTACCAAGCCCATAACAAGTTTAATGGGTAAATTTGCAGTTATTAGAATTTTAATTTAAGTGATACATATCCTTATTAAGAGATCTTATCATATCTAATTGTGGGCTTAAGATAAGTTAATTATCATCTTCATAACCTAAGCTCATTACTTTAGAATCATTTAAGTTTAATTAACTTTCAAATCCTTATAATTTAGGAAATTTCAATCTTACCGTTAGCATTAAGAAGAGACTAATTGGCTTGTACCTTTCATTCCATTACGTTTCAAAAATCCAAAAGAATTCATTAAAATCAAAATTACCCATTTTTCCCATAGTTAATCCTAAATTCTGCTTAAGACACTAAAATATTATATTATTATTCTGCCCCTAGGGCTCTCAACTTCATAACTTATCTAAGTGAGACTCAAGTGAACTTAAAATTTTCATGGAAACTCAATCATGAGTTAATTAAAACATTAGAGGAGAAAATGTGGTTTTTTAGGATCATAATTAATTTGTATAATTATTTTAATTCAAAAATAGGATTTTTCAATATTAATTTATTTAATTAATCAGAATAAAAGTTTCTGTAATGAGAAAAATTATTAAAGGTTCACCAAGGTTAGAGAAACACTTAAACAAATTTCCATGATTTTTAAATTATATTTTAATTAGTATAATTATTTAATGATCTTAATGATTTTTTAAATAACAAATATATTTTAATTAAAAAAATTATTTTATTATTAAATCTCTCTGAGTCCAGTGAACTTAGAGAAACAAATTTTTATGTTTTTATGATTTTAATTTATTTATTATAATTAATTTAATGAAAAATTAAGAAAAATACAACTTTAGCCTTTAAAAATTTATTTTTAACTTAAAAAAATAAGAAAAATATTTTAATGAGTTATAAGTGATCAGGAAATAATTATGAACATTTTAAACCATTTTTCATATTTTTTAATTTTTTTTAATTTTTAATTTAAAATATAGTTAAAAAATGAAATATTTTCTCAAAAATAATTTTCATTTTTCCTAAGTGCTCCTGATCCCAAGGAACTCAGAAAACCAATTTTCATAATTTTCCTAAGTGTAATTAATTTAATATAATTTTTTTTGTGCAAAAATACTATTTTTGTTAGAAAATCAACTTTAGTTCTTAAACTTAACCAAATAAACTTCAAATTTTTACAATGATTCAACAAGATTTTTTTAACACAATATGGAATTAATTTTATTAATTTTTGAATAACACTTATATTAGATAAATTAATACAAGTTATAGGCATTTAACTAGCTATAGAAATGTACAAAATTATCCAAACCTTTCTTATATTTTTCGTAAGCTCCTCTGACCATAGAGAACCTACTAAAATTCATCATATAATTTTTTTAAGTGATATTTTAATTTATATAATTAATGTAACCCAAAATAACCACTCAAGCTTAAAAATTGGGGTTACATGCATAAAAATGCTTAGTGACTTGAGAAAAATCAGAGAAAACTTCCTTTGTCATGAGCAATGATCCCTCAAAGTTTCAAGCCATGATGGACAATATTTAATCAAAATGAATTAAAATACCACAGAGATTAATTAATTAAAAACTAGGAGCTTATCAAATATTTTTTTATTTTTAGCTCATATTATTTTCCTCTGCTCACTGAGCAAGAGTATATTTTAAATTTATTTTTATGACTTTTCTATGCAAAATTATGAATTTTCTAAGTTCTAGCATTATTTTAATTTATTTAAATCCTATTTATATACTTATCCACTTGGCGCCATGCAATCCTCGGCATCTCTGAAGTTTCCACACAGTGCTCCGCCATTAATGCCACCAACCACCTCAGCACCTCGTCAGCCCGCATTTTCACTCCATCTTCTCATCTAGCTTGATATTGCCCGTTCGTTCGTCCGATACACACGCGATCGGACGGCTGTGGGTCATCATCCCCAATGGTCAGAACCCATGAGCTGTTTAACTTCTAAATGTAAGATCTCGCTCGATGCTCAACCAAATCACATGGGGTTTGCTCCTACACCATCATCTACTCGAGACAAACACATCCACATGGTTACAATGCTATGAAATTAAAATTCACTTCACAATTGGTGAAACCAAGATCAAAATTATGGTTAATGGTCTATACCTTTGTCTGAGAGGGGAGGCCTCAATCAGATGCTTATGGAAGTTTCAGTGGAGTCCCACAAACCTTCTGGATGTGTTGGTTTCCTCTGGTGTAAGCTCCAAGTATAAGTTCAATGAAATGGGGGTGCGACCTTAGTCAAAAGCTAGATTAGGGTGCTCAACAAAGGGGGATTTTGATGAGGAACTTCCTCTTTTTCTTTAGGGAAGCTTAAGAGTAGTTTAATTTGGAGTTTGAGGGATTTTAGAGGCGACCAAATTTTATCCTAGTTTTGAGTTCAAAAATTGAGCTCAAGCAGTGGTGGAGATGGATGGGAGATGGTTGGAATGGGCTTAGGTGGTCTTAGAAAAGCTCAAAAAATAAATTGGCAGAGTTTCCTCAAGGAATTGGATTGGCTTTTCTCTTGGCCGTGGGAGGTAGGGTTTAAATAGAGGAGCTTGGGGTGGCTTGCTGGGCTACAATTTGGGTTCAATTAGTAGCTTATGTGGAGGGTTGAAGAATGCAAAAGAGCAATTGGGATGAGCCAGCTTGGATGGGTGAAATTGGGTTTTGATTTGCAGAAGGTGGCTTTCATTTTTGGCTTCTCTAGTGACTAGGCAGGCTGACAGAACTAGAGATGGTGGTGAGGTGGCTAGGTGAGCCTGTGGGAGGGTTAATAATGATTAACCCTTAATGGTTAAAGCATGATGATAAGGATATTTTGGTTTAGGGAAAATATGGGAGGAGATTTCTTAAAAATCAAGGGACCATTGTTCCATAGCTCATATGGGGTGGCCTAATTGGGTATAGCTGGTCACTAGAGTCCAAATAGTGGCTATGGTGGCTTTGGTTTGATTAATTTGATTTGGTTTGGTCAACTATAGAGCATGGGTTCAATTTTGGGCATTTTGGCTTGAAGTTAGGCTTTGATCAAGCTATTCATGACATTGAGCTCAATTGATTAATCAAAATGGTGTATATGATTGTCATGAAGATTCTAGAAAAGGTTTGAGGTGATTTTGAAATTATGTGGGAGTCAATTCAGTGGCATTTGGACATTTGGTCAATTTTGGGGATGTTGGGTTAGAATTAGGTTTAGGTTGGGCTAGAGTTTGGCTGTGACCCAATTAATGGTTCATATTTATATGGGTGACTTTCATGAAGTGTTTTGGATAGAAATTGAGGGGAAATTTTTGGGTTATGGCATTTAATTTGGTGACATGGCTAATTTGGGGCAAAATTGTGGTTTTAGTCCAAGTTAAATTTAGGTGAGTTTGAGGCTTGACCAAGGCAAACTAAAGGTTTAATTTGATGTGAGGAAGTTTTGTAAAGAGTTTAAGATTCAAAATTGTGGTAATTGGATAGGTTTGGGGGTTCAATTTGGCGAAATTTTGGCTTAGGGTAAAGTTGGGGGTTTTGGGATTGAGATTGAAATTGGGCTTGAAATTGGATTCAAATTGAGCTTGGATTTGGTTTCAATCAATCTTGGGAATGATGAATTTGAGTTTATAATTGAAATTGGGAAAGCATGGGATCAATTTGGTGGACATTAGGGGTGGATTTAGGTAATTGGGCCTTTAAGGGCAAATTGGGACTTTTGGTCAAAATATGTCAAATTGGTCAAATTGAGCTCAATGGAGTAGTCCAAATTGGTTTTAGGGACAACTGAAATGATTTTAAAGATATTTGAGACAATTTGGGTTACCGAGAAAATTTTTTTAATTTTAGCAAAATCAGGGTAATTTGGTAATTTTGAAAATGTTGGGCGGTTTTGGGCAATTTTGGATGGTTTCAAATGATTTGAAATGATTTTTGGACAAAGTTGGGTATTTTGGGTAATTTTTGGGATTTTGGTAAATTTTGGGGTTTCGATGGTAATTTGGGTATATTTTGGGTTAGGAGGCTACATTTGTTATTTTAGTAGGATTTGGGTTGCCAACCACACAACCACCCTGCTTGAGCAATGGACCAATAGAATTCTCTACTTTGGATCAACTGCGTACTGGTCTTAACCAAACCCTAGCCCAGGGCTAATGGTTTTGGGGACCGTCTACATGAGTTTTCCAAAAGATTAAGGGACCGAAACTAAACATGTTTGGGTTCAAAGTTGTGTGTAAGTGGGGTGTCAAGTGTGTGTGTGTGTGTGACTGACCAAGGCCACACCTCTCAGGGTTAACCCTAACTCTAAGAAGTCTTTTGGGGACTTTTCTTGAGCTCCCCCATATTGGCTCCACCTACTAAGTGCTAGAGGTTTGAACAAAAATGTGGACCTTCAAGTTGAGCAAAGAAGAATTTAAAGTTTCTAATGATGAGGGTTCTATTACTAGTCCTCTAGGAATAGTCAATAGGAAAGTCCTATGGCTAGACCCATTGCCAAGCAGTGCAAAATCAGTTGTCAAGCAGTTGTGCTTGGCAATGGGTCTTTGCTAGACCCATTGCGTATTTGGATGGTTTTAAAAATGCGGAATCGAATATCAAAATACGCATCCTCTAAAATATCGTGTGAACCATTGCCAAACAGTGCAAAATCAGTTGTCAAAATCCTCATACTCTAAAATATCATGTGAACCATTACAAAGCAATGCAAAATGAGATGTTGAAATAAAATATTCCTAAGTAATGCAAAATTGGATGTCGAAATACTCATCCTCTAAAATATCGCGTGAACTATTGCAAAGATATGTAGAATCAGATGTTAAAATCCTCATCCTCTAAAATATCGTGTGAACTATTGCTAAGCAATGCAGAATCGGATGCCGAAATCATCATCCTTTAAAATATCTTGGGGATCAGAATTAATGAACTGACCCCGAGTGCTGAGGTTTTGTAAGGAGTGCGACACTCCCTGAGGATTGTGACAAATTTGTGCAGATAAAGTATTCGTGCCATGGAAGCGAAGAGTGTCGAACCTCAAAATTCGAGAGGAACAATTTTTTAAATTTATCAATTTTCTTGTTGTCTTTCTCACATTTTACTATCAAAGTGTATTTTTTAAAATTTAATTTTCATTGATTGATTTTTTATATTTATTTAATTTAATTTAGTGATATTTCAAAATTAAAATGAAGAAAATTAAGGTGAAAAAAGTCAAATTATCATATTATTAAAGTTAATTTTATTACAAAAGTTTGACCCAGTCATAGATGCTGGGCTAACAAACATCCCCAAAAACAAGTAACATTTTCAAAAATTCGTTTCAAGCAACATCATGTTGTGTAGCATATTTTCAATTATTGGCCATTAACCGACAACATAGACCTTTCACCCCGAAAATCCACCAGTTGATAAGTTCATCTTGAATAGACCTTCTCTATGACAAATGGTCCCTCCCAAGTTGGTTTGAATTTTCCACCTATCTTGTGGTGTGCAAGAATAGGTCTTTTGAGTACAAGCACGAGGTCACCAACTTCGAACGCCCTCGGGTAGACAAATTTTTAATGAGCCTGCACCATCCTTGCTTGTTAGAGCTCAAAATTTTATTGTGCTTCTAATCGTTTTCCTTTGAGACCTTCCAATTCCTTGAGTTTGAGTTTTGAACTTTCTTCTGTTATAATTTGATTAGCGATAGCGAATCTGAGAGATGGTATTTGAAATTCTAGCTGCAGTACGACCTTGGACCAGTATACAAGTGTCTAGGGTGTACATTGAGTAGGAGTTCTGAATGTCATCCTATAGGCCCACAAAGCTTCTAAAAATTTATCATGCATCCTCTTTTATTCTTGTCTAACATCTTTTTTAAAATTTGCACAGGTAACTTATTGAATGCCTCGGCCAGGCCATTTTCCTTGAGATTGTAAATTGTAGACTATCTCCAATCTTTCTCATGTCGTTTGATAAAGTTATTGATTTTTGTGCTCTTGAAGGCTGAACCATTATTGAAATTATCCTACACGACACACCAAAAAGGTAGATAATCAGACTCTTGAAGAATTTTAGAACGTGTTGTGTTGTAACCTCTCGTAGCGGCACTACTTCTGCCCATTTGGAGAAGTAATCCGTAGCTGCAAGAATGAATCTGTCCCATGGAGGATGAAGGGTCTATTGAACCTATTATGTTTATGCCCGAACACTCGAATGATCACAAGGCAACAGTTGGGTGTAGCACATTCAGAGGTTGGTGTATGACCATCCCATGCACTTGACAATGTGACACTTTTTGGCTGTATCCATGCAATCGAATATCATTGATGACCAATAATATCCGAGTGTTTTAATCTTCATTTTCATCTTTGGCCCTGACTGGTGAGCTCCACACAATCCGGTGTATACTTCTTTGACAATATTTTGTGCTTCTGCTCTGCTTAGATATCTTAGCCACATCTGATCAAACAATCTTTTGTAGAGGACATTACCCACAAGAGCATGCAACGTAGCTCTTCTTGTGATGTGATATGCTTAAGACTTATCCTCTTGTAGCTTTCTCATTTGCAAATGTTCTATCATTGGCTTGCACCAATCTTCATTGACGTCAGCAACTGCAATCAACATCTCTTATTATTTTTTTAGCTTGAGTAGATTGTCGAGGTTGATATTTGACAAAACCTGACATCCTTTTACTGTAATATCAATAGTATCATTTAGTGGACACGCCAGTTCCTTAGGAAGTTTTGCTAGAGCGTCGGAATGGTCGTTATCTCTCCAAGGAATATTGTATAGTCACATTATGGATCTACTCTAACAACTTCATTGTGTACTGATGATATTCTGCTAGCCTTGGCTTCAAATCTTATACTGTTCGACAACTTTTTGGATGATGAGTTGTGAGTTGCCAGAGATGGAAATGTCTATTATGTCCATTGAGATTCCCAACTCCAACCTGACAATCAATGCTTCATATATTGCTTAGTTGTTTGTACATAGCTATATCAGATGATAGGAGAATCTCAACATACCTTGATCTAGTGTGATTAAAATCAGACCACTTCCTGCTTTTCTTGGTGTAACTGTCTCTGATCCTTTGTACTTTTTAACTGATGAAGCTCCGTCGAAGTACATTTCCCAACGCCTGGAACTGGACGATTCTATTTGTAATATCTGCTCATCTGGTAGCTCATCATTGAGAGGGGACCCAGCTCGAAGTAGGTGTGCTACGACAAAACCCGCTAAAATCTATCCCTTGATAGTGTAGAGGGGAACAAAAGTTTTATCAAATTGCAGAAAAATCATCAACCACCTTGCTAACCATCTGGAGAGTGTTGGTTGGGTCATTCGATATCTTTTTCATTCTCATTGGTACGTTCATTAGGCTTAATTACGATTTGAGGATCAGTTTAGGAATCAATCGAAGTTAGATTGGCCAAACATCATTAAAATTATTTTTTCTTCATTCGGAGGCGTACCACACATCCTACTCACTTAAGCAGCTCAACAAGTGAATATCCTTCTTCAACGGCCAATCTTTAAAATATTGTATGGATTTTAGTGAAAGGAGTGGGTTTCTCCTTCTCCTCATCACAACCATGAAGTAACGAAAAAGCAACAACACACTTCTAAATACTTTCATATCCATTAGTGTCCATTAATTGGTGAATCCTACTCCCTCGTAGAAGCGGAGAGGTCTTAAGCAATCCAGGCTCCTTTTGGTGAGGAAACTCATCAATAGGTACCTTTTTCGGAACTCGGGCTTTAGCAACCCTCCTCATCCTTCGACTGCGATTTCTTATTTGAGACCGTGTCAATGATATGGACTTCAAACTAGATTTGATTTCAAATACCGATGACAGGGTGATAAATCCTTCAGCTGTATCTTCAACAATCATAATCTCATTTCCTTAGGTAGATAAGGGAACAACGAACTTAACAGGTATCAGGGTAGCGGTAGTCTTCACCTTTTTGCAGGAGGGGAAATCTTGAGGATAGTTTAGGTTAAACTCAACAAACAGCTTCTGTACCTCCAGAGCGGTGACTTTCATGACCACAAATTGGGCCTTTACAAGTACATCTTTGAGTTCATTGAATCCGGCTCAAAACTTTATGGTGGAGGTGGCATTGCGGGTATCACGACTAGTGGGCAGGTGTTGACCTCACTTTTGGTTGAGGTTTAGTTTTCCCTCTTTAGTTGCATAAGGACTAGCCATAATACTTTCCTATTGACTATTCTTAGAAAACTAGAAAAGGAACCCTCACCATTAGAAATTCTAAACTCCTCTTTTCTCAATTTGAAGTTCCACATATTGGTCCTAACCTCGAGCACTTAGTAGGTGGGGTCAGTATGAAGGATCTCAAGAGGGGTCTCCATAAGACTTTTTGATCTTAGGGTTGACCCTGGGTGTTAGTCTAGAGCTAGTTCACTCACTACACTTACCATCACCTATATCCACTCACATTCCTAAACCCAAAATTGTTGACCTTGATCCCTTGATCTTTTAGGAGACCCATGTAGATGATATCCTAGACCCACTAGCCCTAGGCTAGGGTTTAGCTAAGACCACTACATAGAGAACCCAAATGAGGATTTCACTGGTCCATAGCTCATATAGAGTGGCTGGCACCCCAATTCTACTAAAATGTCCAACTTGGCCTTTTGCCTTTAAATTCACTCAAATTACCTAAATGCCCTTGAAACCCCAAATTTGGTCAAAATCTTCAAATTCACCCAAAATACTCAAATTTGTTTAAAAATCATTTCAAACCATTTCAAAATACCCAAATAACCTAAATCCACCAAAAATTCCAAATTACCAAAATACTCTCAAAATTGCCAAAATTATAAAAATACCCTTGGCACCCCAAACTTTCCTAAAACCTCCAAAATCATCTAAATGTCTCCAAAACCAATTTGGACCCTCCAATTGAACCTAATTTGGGCAATTTGAGCATTTTGACCAAAACCCCCAAATTGCTTTTAAAAGCCAAATTTCCCCAAATTCACCTCAAATGTCCATCAATTTGGTTCCAATTCCCCCCAATTTCAATCCTAAACTCAAATTCACATTTCATATGACTAATATAAATCAAATTCAAGCCTAATTGGACAATTTTTTGAGCTCAATTTTGATCTAAGTCAAACCCCCAATTTTGGCCCTATGACTTAATCCCACCAAATCGAACCCCATAGCCTACTTAATTTGCCCCAATTTGGGTCCTAAATCTTTTATAACATGCTTAAACACTAAACTTGACCTTCAATTGGCCTTGGTGAAGCCTCAACTGCAGTTAATTTTAACCCAAGTTCAAAAAATCCCCAAATTGGCCATGTCCCCAAATTCCACCAAATTGAATTCCTTAACCCCAAAATTGGCACCCAATTTATGTTGAAAACTTTTCATTACATTCATATAGACCATTTTAAACTATTAATCTGAACCTCACCCAACCTTAGCCCAACCTAGACCCAAGTCTAGCCCAACATGCCCAAATTTACCAAAATCCCAAAATACTTCAAATTGAGCTTCCAATTGGACTCAAAATCATTTCAATCCTTCACCAAAAACCTTCATTACAATCATCTACACAATTTTGATCAATAAATTGGGCTTAAAGTCATGCCTAGCCTAACCCAAACTGAAAATCATTTTAAACTCTGTCCAATTGCTCTCAGACACTCTGCAAGAACTCCTAAGCTCATTACCACCATTTTCCCCCATTGATTCCCTTTGTGGAAGCCCATATTTGAGCTCAAACTTTCAGCTCAAACTAAGACATCTTTCCATAGTCCACAAAACTCAAATTAATTATGCACACACCATCTCTAGAGTAAGAGGAGTTGATTCCGCATCAAACTCCGCTCTAAAATAGCCTCTGTGGTAACTTTAGACCAACACCTGAAATCAAGCTTGATCGAATTCATACCTAGACCATTCACCAAGGCACAAGACTTCATCCGGAGATTTGTTGGGACCAATCAAAGCTACCACAACCATCTGATTGAGGCCTCCCCTCTCAAATAAAGGTATTGAACTCTAACCCTAAATCGAGCTTGTTTCTACCCTCCATGCGTATTTATTGTATTTCACATTATATAAACCATATAGATGTGTTCTTTTGAGTAGATGAAGGTTTGGAAACAAACCCCATGTGATTTGGTTGAGTCTAGGCCAAGATCTTAAGGTTTTAGTGTGAATGGCTCATAGGTTAGGTCACTTGGGGGCGCTAACAGAGAGCCGCTCGATTGCGCGTGTAACTAGTGGACGGAGGAGATCAAGTCGGACGAGCCCTTGTTGCATAAAGTGTGACATGCGTTGCAGCTGAGGGGGGTGACATGTTCAAATGGCGGAGCACCGTGTGTTCTTTAGGAGCCACCTAGGATCCAGTCAGCGCTGCGTGTACAAGTAGAAAAATAGGGATTTTTGGATTATTTTAAATGCTTAAACTACAAAAATATATATATTTCTCTAGAAAACTTATGAAAATAAAAGAAAAATATCCCCTTGCTCAGTGAACAGAGGAGAATAATGTGGACCAAAAATAAAAATTATTTTTCAAACATATGATTTTTATTTATTTAAATAACCTCGGTGGTATTTTAATTCTTCATGACTTAAAAACATTTCACCATTGCTTGAAATTTTGAGGATTTTTTCCTCATAACGGAGGTTGTCTCCTGATTTTTTCAAGGTAAGAGGAACCCTAATTTTCAAGCTAAGGTGATCATTTTGACTTATTTTAATCATTAAAATCAAAATATCACTTGAAAAATTATGAGAATAATTTTAGTAGGTTTCCTGTGGATAGGGAAGTCCAGGAAAAACATTGTGATGCTTTGAATCATTTTTTGAATTTCTATACTTAGTTAAATGTGATTACCTTGTATTAATTTGTGTAAATTAAAGACATATAAAAAATTAACAAAATCAACTCCACATTATTCATAAAAATCATATCCACCCACTGTAAAAATTTGAAAATTATTTGGCTTTGTATAGCACTAAGGTGGGTTTTCTAAGAAATCTTGTATTTTTGTACAAAAAATAATTATAGTAAATTAAATATACTTAGAAAAATTATGAAAATTAGTTTTCTGAGTTCCTTGTGATTAGAGGCACTTAGGATAAATAAAATTATTTTTGAAAAATACTTGATTTTTTAGCTATATTTTGGATTTACAAAATGTAAAGAATCCACGTCCTTGTTTTCTTACCCTTTTTAGGTTTTTGTAAACAATCAGTGGAGCAAATTGCTCTGTAAATATATCTCACAATGTNTATTTTTGAAAAATACTTGATTTTTTAGCTATATTTTGGATTTACAAAATTAAGAATAATTATATTTCCAAAAATACAAAAATATTTCAAAATGTGCCTAATTGTCCTCTGATCACTTGAGACTCAATAAGATTATTTTCCTAATTTTTCTAAGTTTCCTAAGTTAAAAATGAATTTTAAAAGCTTAAAAATGAAATTTTCATATTTTTTTCACTAAAATAATTATAATAAATAAATTAAAAATCACAAAAAATATAAAATATGATTCTCTGAATTTTCTGAACTTAGAGGAATCTAATAAAAATAATTTGTAATTAAACACTATTTTCTATTTAAATAAATCATGAAAATTGATCTAAAAAATAAATAATAAAATAGAAATTTGATTAAAAATAAATCATGAAATTTGGCTAAGTGTTTCTCTGACCTTTGGAAACCTCTAATAATTTTTCTATTAATATAATTTTTTTTGGATAATTAAAGAAATTAACTTTTGAAAATCATATTTCCTAAATTTAAATAATTATTTAAATTAAATCTAATCTTGAGAGGTCCGCATGTTCTCCTCTAACATCATAATTACCTCATGGATATAATACTTTAAACCCTTAAAATCATTTGAGTTGTGTTTAAAGAGTTGTGAGGTGAAGTACCCCAAGGGCAAAGTGGTAATTTTAAGACTTTGGTGCCTTAATAAAAAAAAATTAGAATTATTAAAGGGAAAATGGGTAATTTTGATCTTAATAAGCATGTTTGGATGATTGAAATATAATGGGGTTAAAAGGTAGAAACCCATTCAACACCCTTGCACAACATCAACTAAAAGCATAATCTCCTAATCTTCATGACTTGGAAGTCAATTAAAGATCAAATGGTTCTTAAGTGATGGGCTTAAGCTAGGAAGTTGATAATTTACTCTTCTTAGGCCCAAAGTTGAGGATGACCTGATAATTTAATATGGATATATGACACTTAAAGAAAAACTTTGAAACCCACCATTTCACTCAATATGATTGTTAAAGCTTAGTAGTGACATAAGCTCAAATTATAAACTCAATTAGTTGGATTTAGAAAATTATATGATTGGTGATTAACATCTTTTAAGCACCACAAGCCTGACTTTAACTCCGGGCACCACAATATTAAATGAATCAAACATGTCTTAAGAGCACCCACTCACATAACTCTTAAATGAAACGTCAATTGATTGATCAAGTACCATATCCTCGGGTTAATTAAATTTTTAAGTTTCACTAGGCAACGGCGTAGTCACACTTCAAACTTGGATGATTATTGAAACATTATGACAAGATCAAAATGAAGTCAGGATATTTCAAGAGATATTCAAAATGATATAGGGTCACACCTTGAACATTTTTAAATCTATTGGATATTCTGAAGGGCAAATTGGACTTGTCATATTTTGTTCTAAAATTATCCACTATGATCTTCCGAGATTCAACAAAGTCATAACTTGGGGTTTGATAGCTAAACCTTCATCTACTCTTACAACTTAAACTTTCTTGCAATATTATACATGCTTTGAAGGTACTAACCTTTCATGTGGTTGAACGAGAAGACTCGCTAGGTAGGCTTTTACATTAATGCATTTACCTTCCTGTACTTCTTTTCTTGAGCTTGCATGTTAAACAACAATGACATCCTGCATGAAAACTAAAACTGTTAGGGTAGCTATAAAACCAAAACCAGAACTAAAATCAACCAAGATAAAAATCACCTCCACAATATTCAAAATATAAAACAACTCAAAATTTAATCACAAATATTACAAAATAACAATTACAACTAAATCAAGATGTCTTTATCAGATGATTGGGAATCCCTTGGAGGAGCTAACCTAGGTTGCTAATGAGATTTTCTATGGTCTAAATGAAAGTACGGAATTCATTAAGTTGAGTTTAGTAAAAATTTTTGGACTAAGTGAATCCGATAGAAATAGTGGTGCTGGAAGGAGGGAACCGTAGGATCCTAACCGGTGTTAATCTAATCAACTTTAATATGCCCCATAATATTTTAATGACCATAATTATAGGGCCATCTAATTTGACATCATGACCTGACACACTAGAACACTTAAACTCGTCACAATGAGTAGCTCGAAGCTTTCCTCTTGGCAGCATTCTACGACAACAATCTACAATAGCAAGAGAATCTGCAACAACATATCTTTAGAATTAAACAACAAGCCATAGGATTTTAAAGTTGTTTGCTTATTCAAAATAGATTCTCACCTTATTTTTAGGCCTTTTTAGTTATGCTATATAATATAAACTCTAACTCGTCTGGATTCCAAGGTTGTCGTTCGCCGCGATCTAAATCCTCACATCTTGTAGGCTATTTGTGTGATCGTTCACATGAACGTAAGTCCTAAATAGTGAAATTGGCAGGATGAAACATTCAAATAATTTCTCCTCAAAACTGAAGCAAAACATTAGGATAGCTTGGGAAGTCACCGAAGTTCTCCTCCGGATCTATGACATCCCCTAGTTCTTCCTTTTTTGGACTTTACAATAAATGTTACAAATTTGAGTCATTCCACTTTCACACCTCTATGTCCAATGCCATTGAAAAGTCCTAATCCTTTAACCTCTTTGAAGATAATATTTCCTAATTTTTATCGAGAGTTTTCTTAAGTGATTTCAGTCATTTAAGATGTAATTAACTATAGGGGCTTGCCCCCAACTTAATGTAAACCATATTTAATTCTTCATATTAAATATGAGAACTTGTTAGCAAATAAAAATGGTTTCACAGACCAAATAGATGTAAAAAATTTCTTAGTTTATTTGATCGAGTCTCATGTTCAAGTATTGTATTTATCTTTCGGGATAGATACATAGTTTGAGGTATAGTGCTCTATCTTTTAAACTATGAAAATAATGGGGTCGGTTTGATTTCATATTTTTCTAAACTTAAATATATATGTAAATTAAAATGTCATTCCAAAGTGGGGGGCGGAATTTTGATTCTGATGACCAACATCTTCCAACAGGCAACTCCTCAACTTTTTAGTGCCGACAGCAAGTTGCAAGGGAAAGTAAGCATCGGTAACACCATTACAGTAGCTTCAAATAGAAAATTCTGGGGTTAGTATTTGGCCAGTACCTTGTAATTTTAGTGCAAACACTAAAAATTAAGAAAAGTTGGTCTATGGACTGGGCAAGTCTTTCTTATTCTTATTTAATTTTAGTTTTTGAAAACTTTAAAATTTAGTGAGGTAAATTAAATGGTGGGATAACTTAATTAGTTAAACAGGATAGGTTAGAAAGAAGAAGCAAGAAATGATTTGATTTAATTTGCAAAGCAAAAAACCAAATCAGAACAGATACGCGGCGAAAAGTAATTTTAAGACCCAGTGCGGGACGAAAATTAGAACACACATCACTCAGACAAAACTGGTCCACCAACACACCTATTGGGGGTCTGACCCCACACAAAGATAAAAAGTCCTGATGAACTTTTGAACCTCTCTGTTCAAAGGTGATTGAACAGACGGTCCTGAAGTTCGAAAGAGTTGACCGTACTTACCCAAGAAAGAAATGAGCGAAGCATGTCAACAGAAGAAGGGTAGTCTTGTTTATAAGGAACATTGACACATTACAAATGTGTGAAGACAAGTTTCTCTTATCTAAATGGAAAGAGAAACTAGTCCCTAGCGGAGTCGCCAAAAGTTGTCGGTCGCCGGAACGAAAATCTTGACACCTGATTTTATTATATATATATATATATATATATATATATGTTTATTTATTTAATTTTGAAAATTAATATTTAAAGTTTTGAAAATACAAGATCGAATCGTTCTCATATCCTCAGTAGTTTAAATAAACAAGCATAATACCACAAGCAATGCATCCATCTCGAAGAATAGATACACTACTCACTGGTAAGACTCCATTAAATAAACTGAAGAATTTTCTACATCCAATTAAGCATGAGAATAACCATTTTTTATGTTGACCGACAAGTTCCCCTATTTAATATGAAAAAATTAAGTAGGGTTTATATTAGGTTGGGTTCTTAAAAGTTTGCTACAAGGGCAAACCCCTATAGTTAATTACATCTTAGATAACTGAAGTCACCTTAAAAAACTCTCGATTTAGATTAGCAAATATTATCTTCTAGAATTTAAGGGGTATGACTTTTCAAAAGATTGGACCGAAGGTGTGTCGAAGAGAAATGACTCAAATTTGGAACATTGTTATGAAACTTAAAGGAAGAGGAACTAAGGGATGTCACACTTTCTGAGGAGAATCTCGGTGACTTCCCAAGCTATCCTATTGTTTGGCTTCAGTTTGAGAGAGAAAAATTATCAAATGTTTCATCCTGCCAATTTTATTAATTAAGACTTACATTTATGCGAGACGGTCATAAAATAGCTTGCAAGATGTGAGGATTTAAGTCGTTAAAAATGACAACCTCAGAATCCTAAAATCAGTTAGGGCATAAATTGCACTACATGATTGTGTAAAGGCCAAAATATGAGTTGAGGATTTATTTTACAATAGGCAGACGACCTCGAAGTCCTATGGCCTATTTACTTATTTCTAAAGAAAGATGTACTGTTGCAGATCCTCATGCTGTTGTAGATCCTCGTACTGTTACAGATTGCTACTGCAAAAGGCTGCCCATGGAGTTAGCTGCAAGCTCTTCGATGAAGTAGCAGTCTTAAAGTCTAAGGTCTAAAATATTTAAATGACAAGTTGAACTTTAATCATTATGGGGGGAGGGTTAAAGTTGATTAGAGCAACACCAGTTAGAATCCCACGGTTCCCTCATTCTGGTATCACTATTTTCTTTTGAATTTACTTAGCTTAAACAAGTTATTACACTTATTTAAAATAGGGAGATCTCTTTAGCAATCGTGGGTTACCTCCTCCTAGGGACTCTCATAAATTCAAAAGAATATTTTAAGTTTACTGATATTTAAAAGGATTTATAGTTACCTTTGAAACAATTTGTTTTAAATTTTTGAAAAATGTAGATTAATTTTTTAAAATGGTTTTGATTTTTGCAAGTAAATTAAGGTGCACAACCAAGTAGTTATAACATTTTGCAATAAAAGTAGATTGCAAAAAATAAAATGACAAAAATTAAATAACACTGTAAAAACATACCTGTCATCTTCTCGACATTCCGCTGAAACATTAGAACTTACAACAACTACATAATTTTGCAGGAATTTAAATAAATTGCAAGAGTAGACGAAGGCGTAGCTAACAAATCCTCAAAACATGAATCGCTAAATCCCGAAAGATCTTAATAGATGATTTTCTAGAACAAAATTTAGCAAGTTCAATTTGTCCTTCAAAATAACCAAGAGATTCCAAAGTGTTCGGGGGAATGACCCTGAACAACCTTAAAGATCTCTTTAAATATTTTGAGTTCATTTTAAACTTATTATATTTATCTATTAATCATTCCAAGGTCAAATTAAAATCAACCCATTACATAGTGAACCTTGACATTTTTAATTATCCCAAGAGTGGGTCACTCAATTAATCAGTTGATATCTTACTTAAAAGTTATGTAGGTGGATGCCCCCAGGGCGAGTTTAAGTCATTAAAGATTTTGTGTCCAACTCACAAGTTCGGCCTGTAGTGTTTAGAGATGTTGGCTATCAATCATTTTATCTTTTTTAAACCTGATTAAATAATCTTGGATTAAACCTAGCTCACTACTAAACCCTTAACAATTTCAGTAGATAAAATTGTAATTATTAGAATTTTAATTTAAGCGATACATATCATATCATATCCAATTTTTGGCTTAAAATAAGTGAATTATCATCTTCTTAACCTAAGCTCATTACTTTAGAATCATTTAAGTTTAATTAACTTCAAAATCCTGATAATTTAGGAAAGTTAAATCTTAACCTTTGCATGAAAATGAGGCTAATTGCTTTTAGGAAAGTTAAATCTTAACCTTAGCATGAAAATGAGACTAATTGATAATTTAGGAAAGTTAAATCTTAACCATTTTTCATATTTTTTCAAATTTTATTTATTTTTAATTATTTTAATTTAAAATGTAGCTAAAAAATGATTTATTTTCTCAAAAATAATTTTCATTTTTTTCTAAGTGCCCCAAATCACAAGAAACTAAGAAAACTACTTTTTATAATTTTCCTAAGTGTAATTAAGTTAAAATAATTATTTTTGTACAAAAATATAATTTGTTTTTAGAAAATCAACTTTAGTGCTTAAACTTATCCAAATAAACGTCAAATTTTTACAGTGAGTCAACATGATTTTTTTTACACAATATGGAGTTAATTTTATTAATTTTTGAATAACATTTAATTTAGATGAATTAATACAAGTTATAGGCATTTAACTAACTATAAAAATGTACAAAATTATCCAAATCATTCTTATATTTTTCCTAAGCTCCTCTGATCATGGGGAACCTACTAAAATTCATCCCATAATTTTGCAAATGATAATTTAATTTATATAATTAATTTAACCAAAATAGCCACCCAAGTTTGACAATTAGGGTTACCTGCACAGAAATGCTCTTTGATCTAGGAAAAATCAGAGAACACTTCCTTTGTCGTGAGGAATGGACCCTCAAAGTTTCAAGCCATGATGGACAATATTTAATCAAAATGAATTAAAAGACCACAGAGACTATTTAATTAATTAAAAACTAGGAACTTATCAAATATTTTTTAGTTTTGGTCCACATTATTTTCCTCTATTCACTGAGCTAGAGAATATTTTTAATATATTTTTATGATTTTTCTATACAAAGTTATTAAGTTTCTATGTTATGACATTAATTTAATTCATTTAAATCCTATTTATTTACTTATCCATGCGACGCTACACAATCCTCAACATCTCTGAAGTTTCCACTCTGTGTTCCGCCATTTGACACCACCAACCACCTCAGCGCCTCGTCAGCCTGCAGTTTCGCTCCATCCTCTCGCCCGGCTTGATCTCGTATATTCGTCTGATAGACATGCGATTGCACGACTGTGTGTCATCTTCCCCAATGGCAAGAACCCGTGAACCGTTCAACTTGTAGACCTAAGATCTCGTTTGATACTCAATCAAATCACATGGGGGTTGTTCCTACACCTTCATCTACTCGAGACAAACACATATATACGACTACAATGCTATGCAATCAAACTTAACTTCACAATTGGTGAAACCAAGATCAAAATTATGATTAATGGTCTATACCTTTGTCTGAGATAGGAGGCCTCAATTAGATGCTTGTGGAAGCTTCAGTGGAGTCCCACAAACCTTCTGGTTGTTTTGGTTTCCTCTGGTGTAAGCTCGAAGTAAAAGTTCAATGAAATGGGGGTGCAACCTTAGTCAAAAGCTAGATTAAGGTGCTCAACAACGGGGGATTTAATGAGGAAATTCCTTTTTTGCTCTGGGGAAGCTCAAGAGTAGCTCAATTTTGAGTTTGAAGAAGTTTAGAGGATGACCAAAATTTGTCCTGGTTTTGAGCTCAAAAATTGAGCTTACGCAGTGGTGGAGATGGCTGGGAAATGTTTAGAATAGGCTTAGGTGGTGAAGTGTTTTGGATAGAAATTGAGTGGAAATTTTGGGGTTATGACATCCAATTTTGTGACAATTGGGGACATGGCTAATTTAGGGCAAAATTTGGGGTTTTGGTCCAAGTTGAATTTTGGTGAGTTTGAGGCTTGAAAAAGGCCAATTAAAGGTTCAAAATTTCATGTGTTGAAGCGATATCCACCATCATCTCTGGTATGGGTAGTGGAAACTCATCTTTTGGACATTCCTTATTTAAATCTCTGTTTCGACACAAACACAGATCTGTTCGTTTTTCTTCTTAACAGGTATGATGTTTGCTAACCACGTGGGGTAATGCTCCTCTTTAACATAGTTGGCATCTATCAATTTCTTCACCTCGGTGATAACTTGTTGTTCTATCTCAAGGCGAATTCTCCTAAGAGCTTGTTTTACTGGGGTTATATTCTTGTCCACCCCAAGTTTATGGACTGCAACTTCTGCTGACAGTCCTGGCATTTCATCGTAGCTCCATGCGAAGTAATCTTTAAATTTTGTTAATAGTTTGATCAATTTTGCAAATTCTTCGTCATTAAGTAGAGAACTTATAAAAGTAGGTCGGGGTCATTCTTCAGTCCCGAGATTAATCTCTTTCAATTCTTCAATGGTAGATTTAATTTCTTCCTCAAACTCTGGGGGAGAATCTTCTATTTACTGATCAGTAGAGTCATCCTCTATATCGAGGCAATCCTCTTCTGACTCACCAGTAACAACCATGCAAAATTCAGAATCATTGACTGGTCTGACTGTACCGAATCTGAGACCCTCTTTTGAGTTGGGAGTTTAACTTTTAACATCCCATAATTTTTCAATAAGTTGTAGTTTATCTTGTGGTCTTTGTTTTGTTAAATGTCCTTATTGAATTAA
>NEWO01000109.1:848965-882183 GCA_003013225.1 Phalaenopsis aphrodite | reverse complement strand
GAGTTTGACTTTTACCATTCTATAATTTTTCAAAAAGTTGAAATTTATCTTTTGGCATTTGTTTTGGTAAGTGTCCCCATTAAATTAACTTTTGAACACAAGGCGAGAAGTAACCAAAAGACAATTCCATTGATTCATTAGAATCAACATCCAAATTTACATGTTTTTCAAGCTCAGTAGAGGTAGAAGCATGATAAAATTTGATCGGCTTTGAACCAACACTACAGACTTCCTTGACCTCTAAACTCTTGACCTTTGAGGGAGAATCAGAGTAAGGTTCATAACATTCACATAGTGGTTTATCCGATCATACAATGTTTCATATTCATTCTTTTCTGTATATTCTAGGGATATCTCGTACTGAGGTATTTTCCATCTTGTCATCATTATCTCGTCTTCAGAACTATCTTCCCAATCAATGTTGATAGTTGGCCTAGTCAGTTCAGCAATTAAATTATCCTTCCTCGTCCACGTCCCCAGCCTCAACCTCGGGTGCGCGAACTAAAAGGTCTTTCACCATCTCTTTATAAGGAGTGGTGGAAGATTGCTGGAGCGGAGTTGAATGGCCTCCTCTTTGTGATTCTTATGAATCTTTATCTTTGTTTGTCAGAATCTCACGCAAGAAGACAGTTTTCTTTGGAGGCATGTAGTAGGCAACATCTTCATGGATACCAACTTCATGCACTGAAAATGGTTGTAGATCTCCCTTGATGCAATTTTGTTAACCATCTTTGCGGTATTTAATACACTGGTGTAGGGATGATAAAACCACATTGTGCGCATGAATTCATGGTTGACCCAATAGAGCGTTTAAAGAGGTCTCGACGTCGATGATATGAAATTTAGCTGTTGTCACGAGTTCTCCAACCTTCATAAGTATTGTAATTGATCCGAGGGCTCTTTCTCCCTTTTTGGTTGAATCCTCTTAATTATCGGTCGTAAGCTCTTGAGCTTTAATATCCAAATAGGCCAATGTTTGTAGACTCATCAAGTTAAGATATGCTCCAGGATCCACTAAAACTCTAGATTTGCTGATGTTGATAGAGATGTAGAGTGGACGGTTATGGTCAATAGTACCGAGCAACAAGTCTTCATCTGTGAAGGTTACTCCAGACTGTTCTTTCAACGAGCAAACTTCATCTGAGGATGTGCTGGCCAACTGAGCTAAGCAAATTTTTGGGTCAAGCAAAGTTCAAACCAGAGACTCTCTCATTTCCTTTGACAGGATCAGAGCATCATAGATGCTTAATCGGGCCGGCAACTTCCTAAGATGATCTAGCACGTTGTAGTCTACTTTGTATGATCCTCCAATTTTATCTTGATCATGTGGTTCTTCCATTGGTGTAGGTGGGGATATCTCTTCTCAAGTCATTATCTGTTTTCCTTTATCCGTTGGAACAGTTCTTGGTGGTAACACTTTTCCGCTCCTTAAGTTAACTTCTGTGATTTCTTCTTTTTGAGATATCATTGTGGAATCTTCCGGTACGTTTTCCTCTTCGTCGAAAAAATCTAAGTTGATGGCAAGCGGTGTACCATGATGCTCGAGAGTTGGCTCCTCTTTATCGGAGCCGTCGTAAGCGGTATTATGGATGTCTTCTTTAGACTTGACAAAGAGTTCATCAGACTCGAGTACGATTTGAGGATCATGTTGGGGATCAAGATCGAACTAGATCGGTCATAATCAGTTACGGTATTAATAAATCCTAGAGGGACAAAAAGATAATCATACAAAGTCAGGGGTTCAAGGATTTTCTTCCCTGAATCCGAGACAACCAATCTAGGCACCCACTATCCTACCCCCCGTGCTATCAATCTTTGCAGTGATGATTTTCTTCTTCTTGTTCTTTATTCTTGATGATGACGGATCTCCTGGCAAAATTGTCATCTCGGGCTTGGTATGTTGTGGGCTCTGAATAGAGGCTTGTTTTGATGCAGACTGGATCTTGTTCAGTATCTTCTTGGATGATCTGCTCCATACCTCATCCCATTCTTCTTCGGTATTTGTAGAAGCTTGTTTTGATGAATCCTATATTTGATTGAGGACCCTCTTGAGTTCATCCTAAGTTGTACTCCATTCATCTATTCCGACATACAAATATATTGGGGAGATTGACTCAGCTGAAATCATGTTTATGAAACCTTTTTCAGGTTCTTTTAAATATTCTTTCGGGATTGTTATGTTCTCTGCTTTGAGGTTCTTCTCAAGCCAGTCTTTAAAGACGAAGCATTTTTCTATAGTGTGCCCAAGCAACCGATAGTATAAGCAATAATTTGGTTCATTCTTCTTATCCACCTCTTTGGGCTTCTTTGGATCTGGTAGTCTGAATTCTGGCTTCTTCATTAGACTCCTGAATATTTTAGGTACAGCTTCATTCTTAAAGGAATACACAACTTTCTGTCGCTCCAATAGGGATATTCTCTTATCCCCTATTTGAGGCGCTCCTTCTTGAGGTGGCTGCTGGTTGGATTGACTATTCTATTTTTGAGAGGACTGGTGATGTTCTTCTACATATATCTTTATCGGCTGCTTTCCTTTGTCGATGGTCGCCACTACTCCTGATTTCTTTTCGAGCACTTTGGCCACCTTAGCCTTTTCATTTGGCTCCAAGTGCTTAATCTCCTCTTGAAGACTGTTGGCTTTACTGAGTAGCTTCTTAAAGGATTTGATGGTGAGTCTCTTAAGCATGAAAGCTACTAACCCATTAATGCTCTTGAGTAAAATTTCAATCGCTTGATGTTTCTGTAGCTGAGGTTCACATTTTATGCTATAGTTTCTCCACCTCAAAATATAGTCTACCAAAGTTTCGCTAGACTTTTGCTTTTCCATCATGAGTTCTCCGATAGACACATGGTGTTGTGCCCCAACAAATCTTTTCACAAACAGTTGTTCCAATTCAGAAAATGTTTTGACTGACTCATTGGGCAAGTCAGTGTACCAGTCGAAAGCAATCCCTGACAAGCTGCTGACAAACTACTAACAGAGTAGGGTCTCACTATTTCTTGTATTGCCGCAACAGGCTCAGAAATGCGCTACATGTTGTCTTGGATTTCCAGTCCCATCAAATATCTTAAAGTTTGGGACCACAAAACCCTTGGAGATAGGCACGTCATCGAACTCTCCTGGGTAAGGTCTACCCTTCAAAATTGATGCACCGCCCTTGGATTAGGCTAAGGCGTCCCGCACTTGTTCAACCATTTGCTTGAACTCCTTTTATGGCATGGAACTTGATGGAGAATCCTTTCTATGTTGCTTGTCTCTATTTGCTAAAGCAACCTCTCTCCTTTCATCTGTAATCTGTATAATTTCTAGCTGAATAATCTCTAGAGAAGCCAATTGCGGTGCTTGTGATTGCCCCTGAATAGTGGCCATGGCGGTCATAGCTGCAGTCATCTCTTCTATTCTTTTCTCCAGTAGAATAACATGTTCATCCCTTAGGAGGATAACCCTACACAGTTCATCTACGACGTTCTCTTTGGTGTGATTTTGAGCCTTGCACACAGATGTGGTGGCTCTGGTTTCAATCACATGGACATCCATGAAATCCTCCTCCAGGTAATCATTGTAATCAAAATCTTCATTGTCATTATCGACGGAAACTCAGTGTTCTCTAACTAACTCAGAAATCTCGATCCTGAGTTTCTCAACTTTCTCTTCAATTATCAATTCCTTGATTGCTTTAAGATGTGGAGGATCCTGATGAAAATCTTCTACTTGTTCCTTCATCTCACTGGCTATTGACGCGACGATGTCAGATATCTCAGATCCTGGTTTCATTTCCTATCTTACAGGCTCATTAGACTGTATTGGTGCAGTGACCTTGGGTATCCATACCTTTTTCTTTTTTGACGATGATGTCTCAGGACGGAGCGTCTTAGTAGAAACATCGGTATGTTGAGGGAAAGTATGCTTCCGTGGCGTAGACCGGCTACAGTGCCATGTAAGCTTCTTGTCTTTGCCTTTGGGATTGTAGAAGTATCTTCATGACTAGTGATGGGTAAGATCTTCGGACCCAGTCTCGAATTAACCGGTTGACGGCCCGCGGCCTTGGTGGCAGTATAATCAGTAGTAGTCACAGTGGTATCAATCCTGTTCCCTGGACGGAACCAAACGAGGATACAAGTAGGTGGCACTCCAGTTGTCTTGTGGGACTTTCTGGCAGACTTGACACCCTTCAAAATTTTCTCCTTCATGCTAGGAGAAATTGCATCTCCCACTCGTTTAAGTAACTCGCTAACTAGACAACCTTCTTTCGTAGCAAGCCTTCTAAAAACTGCACTAACTCGGGTGATAGGAGTGAATTTCTTTGCCTCCTTACCATGCCCATGAAGTGGCGGTAACGCGGCAGTCATCCTTCAGATACTCTCATATCCATCGGTATCTGTCAGAGGATGGAATCTACTTCCTCGTAGGAGAGGATAAATTTTTGGTAACACTTCTTCAACTTGATGAAGCTACTCCTCAACGAGTGTCTTCTCAGAAGCCTGAGCTTTGATGGCCCTTCAAACTTTTCAAACTTTTCTGTTACGGTTCCTCCTTTGAGTTTGAGTCAGCGGTACAGTCCTCGAACTTGATCCGATTTCAATCACAGGTGGTGGGACAGTTAATCCCTCAGTCGGATCCTCAACAATCATCACTTCTTTCCCCTTGGTAGCAGCGGGGCTAGCGGGTTGACGGGTGCCGTGACGGCAAGAGCTTTAGCCTTCTTGCAGGCAGGGAAGTCTTGAAGGAAGTTCAGGTTGAATTCTGCAGATGGCTCCCGCATTTCTGGAGTGGCGATCTTCGTTACCACGAACGAGGCTTTCCCGAGTATGACCTCAAGGTATTCAAATCCAACTCTAAACTTGATGGTAGGAGCGACGTTACGGGCGCTACGGTCCGTTGGCAAGTTGTGGGAAAACGTCAGCGTTGGGTAGGCCATTGCACCAGGCTTTAAAACATAAAGTTTTAGGGTTAGCTATATGGCAAAAAATCTTGTACTTTTTAGTGCAAGCACTGAAAGTAGAGGTTGATCTGTAGACCAGGCGGGTCTTAATTTACGGGTATTTAAAATCTTGTTTAAGAAAAATTTAATTAATGTAAGAAAATTTCAAAGTGCGCGTAGCACAACACGATTTGGTTTAATTTGCGGAATAGCAAATCAAATTTGGAAGGGAGATGTGAAGTCTTTTAGGACCCATTATGGGACCTATTTAGTGGCAAAAAATGCCCAGGTGGAACTAGTCCGCCAACACATCTATTTGATGTCTAACCCCACAGGAAAATTTAAAGAGGCCTTAATGGCCTTCTGAGCCCTTCTGTTTAAAGATGGTTGAACAGCTAGTCCTGAAGTCCAAGGAGTTAGCTGTACTTTTCCAAGATAAAAATGGGTAAAGTATGCCAACAGAAGAAGGGTAATTTAGTCCAAGTGGGACATGGACACATTACCGATGTGTGAAAATAATATCTCTTGATTTGTATGGAGAGAAAAGAATGTCCCTAGTGGAGTTGCCAGAAGCTGTCGGTGCTATTTTGTGTTGGTGGGGTTGCCCGTAAGAAGCTGTCGGTCACCAGAATCGACACCCCGTTGCCCGCCTCGGAAGGACGTTAAAGTTTAGAAAAGTATGAAATCAGACTGACCTCATATTTTTCATAGTTTAAAAGAAAGAGCATTACACCTTAAACCTTATATTTATCCTGAAGGATAAACAAAATACTTGAGGATGATGCTCGATCAAATAAACTAAAAAAAATATGACATCCGTCTGGTCTACGAAACCTTTATATTTACTGACAAGTGTCCATTTTTAATATAAAAAATTAAATAGGGTTTATATTAAGCTGGGTTCAGACATGCTTCCTATAAGAACAAGCCCTATAATTAATTACATCTCAAATGACCAAAGTCACTTAAGAAGACTCTCGATAAAAAATCAAGAAATATTATCTTCAAGGAATTTAAAAGGGTAAGACTCTTTAATGAGATCAGATGTAGAGGTGTGAAAGGGGATTAGTTCAAATTTGGAACATTTTATTGTAGATTCCAAAGGAGGAAGAACTAGGGGATGTCATGGATCCAGAGGCAAACCTCGGTGACTTCCCAAGCTATCCTAATATTTGGCTTCAATTTTGAGGCAAAATATTTAAGTGTTTCATCTTGCAAATTTTATTAGTTAGGGCTTACGTTCGTGTGAAATGATCACACAAATAGCCTGGAAGATGTGAGGATTTAGGTCGTGACAAACGATAATCTCGAAATCGTAAGACAAGTTAGGGCTTATATTGTATAGCAGGGCTATACAAAGGCCTAAAGATAAAATGAGGATTTACGTTGCATAAGCAAGCAACCTTGAATTCCTATGGATTTGTTGTTTAAGTCTAAGGAATGAAGATTGGTTTAGCTAGGGAAGACAGGTTTTGTCGTTAAAGATGGCCTTGTTGCCCACCGTGCTAGCTCCAAGCTCCTTGTCGCGACGAGTTTGAGTTTTCTAGTGTGCTAACTTATAATGTTAAATTAGGTGGCCCTATGGTTGAAGTTCTTTAAATTTTAGAGGGGCATATTAAAGTTATTAGAGCGACACTGGTTCGGATCATACGATTCCCTCGTTCTGGCACCACTATTTTCTATTGGACTCACTTAGTCTAAATGAACTTAATAAACCAAACTTAATGAGTTCCATAATTTCATTTAGACCGTGGGAAGCCTCATTAGCAACCGTAGGTTAACTCCTCTGAGGGATTCCCAATCATCCGATAAAGACGTCTAAATTTAGTTGCAATTATAGTTTTGTCTGATGTTTGTGATTAAATTTTGAGTTGTTTTATATTTTGAATGTTGTGGGGGTGAATTTTATCTTGATTTCTTTTTCTTTTGGTTTTGGTTTTGTAGTTATCCTGATAGTTTTAGTTTTCCATGCAAATTTGTATAAGCACAAAAGTATAACATAAAAGTACATGAAATGCAACACTGCAAACTGTAAAATCGTACTTAGCGAGTCTTCTCGTTCCACCACCTGAAACTTAAAATGCATGTTAAGGCAGTTTATATGAGATAGAGAAGTAAAATTTTGGTAGTTTCCTAACCCTATGTCATATTTTGGTGGGTCCTTTAATTAAGGATGTTTTTGTCAAGCTAAACAAATTAAGTTTAGTAGATCTTCAAGATATCCAACTGGTCTAGAGAAAGAAGCAGGTTCATGCTCCTCTCTCGCTGCCTGGTGGAAAATCCCGAGTTCTTTTAAACTGATTATGTTGTTTAATAAGTCATCCTATAAATACCCTTATTACTCAGTGAACATTGATGTCTCAATTATCCCTAAGAATAGGGTAATTAACACTTGTGATTCAATTTAAGAATTATGTGAGTGAATACCCTTAAAGAGACAAGTTAACGTTGTTGGAACACTTAGCCAAATTTTAACCCTAATTGGGCTTGTAGTGTTTGAAAGCTGTTTTAATTTTCAATGATATTTACGTTTCTAATCATCATTTAAATGAAACTTGATTTAGCCTAAGTCACTACTAAGCCCTTAGACCTATGTGAGTGTCTTAATTAGCTTTGAAAAGATCTAACTTTAGGTGATCATGATTCATGATTTGAATTTTATTTGAAAATCAAATAGAGGTATTAAATTGATTAGTTATTGACTTCAAAAGTCATACCCCTAAGTCCTAGATTCATTTTATTTAAATAAACTTCCCAATTTTAATAATTTAGAAATTTATTAACTTATCTTTTTCAATTAAGAAAATTAGATGTGTTTCAAACTTCAAATAGAATGATTAAGATTAGAGGTTACCCATTTCCCTCTTTAAATTAAGCCTAAATGTTAATTAAGGCTAAATTTCTCAAATTACACATTTGCCCCTAAGGCTCTATCACTTCATAATTTATCAAATTTAATCCAAATGACATTAAAATTTTTATCCTACCTCATTCATGGCTCAATTAAGACATCAGATGAGAAAATGTGATTTTTCAAAATTTAATTTAATTTGTATAATTATTTTCTTGCAAAAATTGGATTTTTCAAAGAAAATTCCTAACTTGGCCAAAGTAAGTTCTAGTCCCTTAAAATTTTTACTAGAGATAACTTTAGACTAGAGAAGCCTTTTGACCAAATTTCAGGATTTTTTGAACTTTATTTGAATTTTAATAATTATTTTAATATTTGTGGTATTTATTAAATATAAATATTTTAAATGGATAAAATCAAGTTTTTTATTTTTGAAAAGTCTCCTTGAGGTTAGAGAACTAAGAGGAAAAAATTTTATATTTTTTCTGGATTTTATTTGATTTATTGGAATTATTTTAATGAAAACTTAGTTTTAGCCTTTAAAAAATCATTTAAAAGCTTTAAAATTCAATATTTTTATTTAGAAAATCAATAAAAATATTCTAATAATTCCTAAGTGCTTAGGAAGCCATTTAGAACATTTCCATGAGTTTTATTATTTTTGTGATTTTAAGAGATTTTTAATTATTTAAATATTTAAAATAGGCTAAAAATCAAGTTTTTATTCTAAATATCATTTTATTCTTAGAAAATACTCATCATCATAGAGAACTAAAAAAAAACAAGTTTCTTAATTTTTTGAGTTATATTTTGATTTTTAAACATCATTTAAATGCTAAAAGTAATGTTTATCTTTAAAAATCAACTTAGGTTATTAAATGAACTCAAAATACTTCGAAATTTTTCTGGTGAATTCTCTGGATCAGGAACCATAATAGAGATAAAAAATCAAGTCATTTAAATTTTTTATATTTTAAAAAATTAATTATCTTAATAACTAAGTATTCATGAAAATTAAGTACATTTTAAATGACTTGACCCATTGAAATATTTCCAAAAGCTTCTCTGGTCCTTGTGGGCCTTCCAAAATTTTTTTGGAATTTTCTAGTCAACATGCTAATTTCCGTGGTTATTTTAAGGAAATAATGTGTAAAAACTTGAAAACTATGGATCTCTGTATAAGGACTTTTTCTGACTTTGGAAAAATTAGAGGATATTTCCCTTGACAGAGGCTACAACATGCCAAAATTTCAAGCCAAGGTGATGTGTCAATATGCATGGAGAATCAAATGATTCCAAACAATGTTTAATTAATTAAAAATAAAATATGCATCAAATGGACTTGAAATTTATTTCACATTGTTCTCCTCTGTTCACTGAGCAAGAGGGTATTTTTATTTTATTTTTGTGATTTTTCTACATAAAGTTATGAATTTTCTAAGTTAGGGGTATTTAAATAAATAGGAAAAAGCCCTATTTATTTATTTAATCTGTGCGTGCCACCTCAACCTACAACGGCTACGAAGCTCCACGTGGCGCGCTTCCATTTGACGCCGCCATCCACCTTAGTGCTGACTCGACCCACTGTTTATGTCCCGAAGCGTCTTCCTGCTCAATCTCCTCTGTCCATTTGACACACGCTTGATCAAATGACTTCCCGCCATCATCCCTGATAGAATGACCATATGACCGTCCACATTAAAACCCTAAGATCTCAACCTAGACTCAACCAAACCACCTCATATTTGGCCTTATTGACTCATCTAAGTGAGACAAACACATCCATACGGTAATCATGCAATTAAATTAAGCCTAATTAAATGGAAAATTGAAATAGGCTCAGGATGAGGTGAGGTTTTATACCTTTGCTCTAAGAAGTGAAGCTTCGATCACAGAGTCTTGGCGTGTTCGTTATAATCCAAAGAGGCTAGGGATTGAGTCTCTGGTCTTGGTATAGGGCCTAGGTATGAATACGATCACGACCAGATTTAGGTGTTAGTCTAGAGCTATGGTAGAGGCTCTGTGGAAGGGGGATTTTATGGGGCTTTGGCTTCTTTCACTGTTGTGAAGGTGTGGGTATAACTAATTTATGTTTGGGGGACTTTGAAGGTGAATCCTGGTTTCCGGCAAGGTTTCAAGCTCAAAATTGAGCTCCGACAGTGAGAATTGGTGAGGGAAAATAGTTGGAATGCACTGAGGCGATCTTAGGGAAGCTCTGTGTGAAGTTTGGAGAGGTCTCTTTAAAAAAATTTCAGCACACCTCCCATGGCCGTGGAGGTAAGTTTTATAAAAATGGCCATGGGGTGGCTCTCATAGCATAAGTTTGGGTGCATTGTGGTGCTTAGGTGGAGCGCAGAGGAGCTCCATCAATTGGTTTGGCTGAGTTGGCCTATAGGTTTGATTTGGGTGAGGTTCCATGGGGGTGGCTCTTGTTTTTGAGCTTTTCTGGCCACTAGGTCGACTGGCCGACCGACCAGAGGGATGTGGATAGGAGTTCAGGGAACCCAGGGGAATATGTCACAGCAATTTAGTGCAATAATACCTAATTTTGGTAAGGATATCTTAAGCACATGGATTTTTGGAAATAATATCCCTTGATTTGGAGGACCTTTGGTCCATGGCTTGATTTAGGTGGTTTCATGGTGTTTGGGCTGGTCACTATGTCTAACTAATGGTTGTGATGGTGTTAATTGGGTGACTTTAGGGTGGTTAGGTCACATTTAGTGCATGGGTCCAAGTGAGTGCAAATGACCAAAACTTGGATTTAGGTTAGGTTAGCCATGTCGATTTACCTAAATAAATGTTTTATTTGGTGTAGATGATCATAAGGAACAACTTTGGTGAAGAATGGAAGTGGTTTTAAGCTCAATTGAAGGGTCAATTTGAGGGAATTTTGATTTTTAGTCAATTTGGTCATGTAGGACTAATCTTGGGTCTAGCTTAAGTTAGCCTTGGGCTAATTCCAAATTGATTGTTGTAAATGGTCAATAGGGACCCTATGATGAGTCTTCAACATTAATTGGATGCCAATTTGGGGGTTAAGGCAATCAATTGGGTGAAATTTGAGGACTTAGCCAATTTGGGGCTAAATTTTGGAATTTTAGATTTATGCCAAAATCAAATGGATTTGAGGCTTCCCCAAGGCCACTTAATGGTTTATTTTGATGTGTAGAAATGTTATGAAGATTTTTCAACACTAATTGGGGCCAATTGACTAGGCTATATGTTCAATTTAGTGAGATTAGGTCATATGGTCAAAATTGGGGTTTTGACCTAAATCAAAATTGGGCTCAAATCATGGGCCAATTAAGTCTGAATTTGGTTTAGTTTGGTCATATCAAGAGTTAGTTTGAGTTTACGATTTGAATTGGGGCCAATTGAGATCAAATTGATGGGCATTTGAGTTGAATTTAGGGAAATTTGGGTCCTTAAAGGCAAATTTGGGGGTTTTGGTTAAAGATGGTCAAATTGGCCAAATTGGGTCATTTGGTAGTTGAGAAAAATGAAATTTGGAATATTTTTGATTTATGGAGATTTTATAGGAATTTTTGGAATTTTGGGTTATGGATGGGTATTTTGGTAATTTGGGGGTGTTTAGAGGTAAAATGCTAAGTTGGGTATTTTGGTAGATTTCAGGTACCAACCACCACCAATAAGCCACGGACCAATGGAAACCCCATTTTGGGTCTTCTATGTAGTGGTCTTAGCCAAACCATAACCCTAGGGCTGGTAGGTTTCGGGGACCATCTATATGAGTATCCCAAAAAGATCAAGGGATCTAGGCTAGAAATTTGAGTTTAGGGTTGTGAGTGATTGTGAGTGTAGATGAGTGTAGTGAGTGTAGTGAGTGCCTTAGCTCTAGACAAACACCCAAGGTCAATCCTAAGGTCAGCAGTCCTAAGGGTGACTCATCTTGAGTTTCCCTTATAGTGACCCCACCTACTAAGTGCTTAGAGGTTAGGACCAATATGTAGAACTTCAAGTTGAGTAAAGAAGATGGTAGAATTTCAAATGGTGAGGGTTCCATGTCTAGTTTTCTAAGAACAGTCAATAAGAAAGTCTTATGGCTAGACCTTAAGCTATTAAAGAGGAAAAGCTAAACCTCAACTAAAAGTGAGGTCAACAATGTCGATTCTTCCCATTGCTTCACTTGAAAGGTCAATACTTGCAAAGCATTTATATAATTTTGCAGGAATTAAAACATGCTTGTAGGAAAAGCAGAGAGTATAGGTCTGAGGTATGTCTACCAAACCCTTTGTCATACTCTGGTGGATTCAATTCGTTCATCTGTGGGGATAGTTCCATCAAGCAAATCATAATATGTTGCTATGTGGTTCACCCAATTCATACCCTTATGCTCAATGAACCTTGATGTTTTGATTATCATGTTAAGCGGGGTAATTATCATTTGATGTCTCACTTACGAATTATATGGGTAAAGGCCCTTAGGGGCAATTTAGCTTAATTAAGAAACAGTCGGTTTGATTTTTAAATATGGGCTTTTAGTGTTTTAGAAATGTTTCATATTATTTATAGGTTATTTTCTAATCTTCATTAGACAAAATTTTGATTAAGCCTAGCTCACCACCAAGCCCTTAAAACTTAATGGGTGGATTTTTAATTTTTTTTTAGAAAAATTTAAATATTTATACTTTTAATCCTTATCAAGAATCATAAATCTTTTTAAAGCCACTAATTGCGGTTTTAAGTTAGTGGGTTATGATCTTCCAATGTTAAACCCCTAACCTTAATATCTTCTTATTTAATTGCTCTTCCAAATTTCATCAATTTGGAAATTAAAAATTTATCCTTAATGAGACCAAAGTGAGATTGGTTGCTACCATTTATCCCTTTCATGTTTCAATCATCAAGACATGTCAACTAAGATCATTTATTAACCATTTCCCGTTTGGTTAGCCCTAAATATTAGTTAGGGCTTAAATCCTAAAATTACCATTTTGCCCTTAAGGCATTAACACCTTATAATTCATTAAATTAAACCCAAATGACACTCATAGGTTAAAAAAAACATAAGAGGAGAAAATGTGATTTTTCTGAATTTATTTAATTTTATAATTATTTTAATACCAAAATGGGGATTGTTTATGTAAATTCAATAACTCAACCAAAACAAAACCTCTGTCCTTAAGAAAAATACTGGAGGTTCATCTAGGCCAAAGGACCACTTGGATGAAATTTCATGATTTTTAGAGGTTTAATTTAATTATTAGAATTATTTGTTTATTTTGATTATTAATTAAATAAAAATATTATTTAAATGAAAAATTAAATTTAATATTTTTCTTAAATCTCTTTGAGTCCAAGAAACCCAGAAAACTAAATTTCATGTTTTTTTGTTTATATTTTTATTATTAGAACTATTTTAGTGGAAAATTAAAGCAAATTAATTTTAACCCTTTAAAAAGTAATATCTTGACTTTAAAAATTAGGAGAATTATTTTAATTGGCTCTAAGTGATCAAGAAACCAAATGTTATATTTTAGTGTATTTTTACAATTCTATATTTTTTATGATTTTTAATTAATTTTTAATTATTTAAATATTTAAAAATAGCTTAAGAATGAAATATTTATTTTAATTCAAAATTAATTTTTCTTAGGTTCCTCTAGTCATAAATAGCTCCCAAAACCAATTTGGTGATTTTTTTAGTTGTATTTTAATTATTATAATTATTTTATTGCCAAAAATGTAATTTCACTTAGTTAATCCATTTTTTGGTCAAATTAATTCCAATTGAATTGAAATTTTAATAGGGAGTTCCTCTGATATTAAGTTACAATGCAGAATAGTATTTGTGCCATTTAATTTTATATTTTTTCCAACTTAATTATATTTCATTTTTTGGGTTTAATGACAATTAGGGTTATTTTTAATTAGTTAAAGAAAATTTATAATTCTCCTAGGGTTCTCTGACTACAATGAACCTACAAAAATAAGTTTTGTATTATTTTTGATAAATTTTCTAATTTCAATTATTTTTATTCCAAAACAGGGACCATTAACATGAGAATCTATGGTTAGCGATGCCCCCTGACCCTAAAAAAATCAGCAGTGATACCTAACAACGAAGAGATCAAAAGCCCCATAGTCCCATGCTATGGTGAAATGACCGTGAAAATGGAGAATTCAAATAAGAAATACAATATTTAATTAATTAAAAATCCCACATGCATCAAAAAGATATGAAATCATTTCCACATTATTCTCTTTTGTTCACTCAGCATGAGGGTATTTTTCTTTTATTTTTTTATTTTTATACACTAGGATATGGATTTTTGAAGTTATGGAATTGAATTAAATAAAAAAAGCCCAATTTTTCTATTTAAACCATGCGACGCCACCTCAACCAACGGTGGCTCCTAACTACCACAAGACGCTCTGCTATTTGACGCCGCTAGAAACCTCAGCGCCTCGTCAGCCCGTGGTTCATGTACCAAGACTCAATTCAGCGCAATCTCGACCATTCAAATGATACACACACGATTGAACGGTACTGCTCATCATCCCCAACTGGCTCAACCCAAGAGTTGTCCACCTTCTAACCTTAATATCTCATTCCATACTAAACCAAATCTCTTTAGGTTTATTTCTATAATTTTTTTTAGACTAGCATAACACATCCATATCGTTAATCAACTCCTAAATCGAGTCTATGAACATATAGAATCAAAATAGGCTCAGCTTAAGGAAAAAATTCAATACATTTTCCCAAGAGGTTTAGCCTTGATTGGGTGCTTAAAAAAGCTTGAGTTGAGTCCAAAGAGCTCCTAGGTGAAGCCTTGGGCCTTGGAGAATTGCCTAGACCTGAATTCAATCGAGGCTGATTTTGGGTGTTGATTAAAATCCACGATAGAATGGTCTGGTGATGGGGCTTTTATGGGGGTTCTTCCTCTTTCACTCTAGGGATGGTGTGGGTGCAATTAATTTGACTTTGGTTCACTGTGGAGTTTTGGGGATGATGTCCTAGATCAAACTGATTTTTTAGCTCCAAAATTGAGCTCAGGCAGTAGGTTTGATTGGCTAAAAACAGAGGGCTTGCACACAGGGAAGTTATGAGAAGCTCTGGGAACAATTCGCCAGGGTCTCCCATAGGAATTTCAACAACTTCTCCTTTGGCCGTGAGAGGCTAAGTTTAAATATGGGAGGCCATTGTGGCTACCATGGATTGTTAGTGGGTGGAGAGTGATGCTTAAGTGGAAGGAATAAGTGCTCAATTGTCCAATTGGGTTGGGGCACATCAGGTGGGTTTAATTTTGAGTTTTGGCCTAGGTGAAGCACTTGTGTTTGAGTTTTCCGACAACCAAGGTGGCTGGTAGGCCAGGCTCAAGTCACCATCTCACTGAGGATGATCAATGGGGGAAAATGTGAAGCCAATTGGTTTTGTGCATGGGTAAGGGTGATTAATTAAAATGGAAGGGGCTTTGGGTTAGGTTGGGCCAATCATGGGTCTAACCCTATTGGGATGCCTTAGGGGGCTTCCCATGCCTGACGAAGGTCATGTGGAACAGCTGAAGTAGTGTGGTGAGGTCTCTATCCAAAGGATTTAGCTACGCATGGGTTAGAGTGTGTCATTAAAAGAGTTAAAACCTTTTTTAAGAGAGCTTGAAAAGGGCTCCTCCTTTTGTCATTAATAGCTTGGTGAGGTGGCAAAGGCTTATATGACCCACCTATGACTTGAATATGGCTTCATGGCTTTTCCTTGGCTTGTTTAATTTGCAAGTAAAAAGATTTTTGGATTTATAGGGTATTTTTGTGGTTTGTCATGAGGCTTGATTTGGAATGACTTCATAATGAATTTAAATGTGGTGGGCTTGGGCTTTTCAATTTGAGGTGAATTTAGGGTAAAATTTGCATGAATTAAATGTTTAATTTGGTGAAGGGAGAGTTCATGAAGAAATTTGAAAGGATTTCAAGTGATTTTGAATTGAATTGGAAGGCCAATTTGGTGGAATTTGGACATAGGGTAAATTTGGGGATTTTTGGGTTAAACTTGGGTTTGGGTGAAATTGAGCATGAAATTGGGTCAAATTGGGTTCATTTTTAGTTTCAATTGGTATTAGGGATGTTGAAGTTTGGTTTAGAATTAAACCTGGGCAAGATTGGGGTCAATTTGTTTGACATTGGGGCTAATTTGGGCAAATTGGGCCTTTAAGGAAAATTTGGGGCTTGCGGTCAAAATGGATGAATTTGGCCAAATTGAGCCTATAGAAGTGCTTAAAATTGATTTTGGGGACAATTGAGATGATTTTGTTGTTTTTGGGAATTTTTGGCATTCCTAGAAATTTTGGGTCATGAAGGCATTTTGGTGATTTTGGGTGTATTTTGAGAATTTGGTGATTTTGGTCAGTTTGGGTAGTGGGGAGCACTTTGAAATGATTTTTCAAAAAAATTGGGTATTTTGGGTGATTTTGGAAATTTTGGCAAAAAATAAGGTTGTAGGGTATTTTGGGAATTTTGATGAAAGTTAAGGCTAAAGTGGGTAGGTAAGCCATGAAGCTATTTCCAAGTCATGAGAACCAGAGGACTCACTTTGAATGTTCAATATGTTGGTCTTAACCCTGTTAGCAAATGGCTAAAGGTTTGGGTCCACCCATATGAGCTTTGCAATAGAAGTCATTAGACTAAATCAAGGGTTCCTAAGGTTTAGGGTGTATGAGAAAGTGTAATCTGGGCAAGCTGTCCAAATCAAGGTCAGACCACCCAGGGTTAGTCCTAAGGCTTGACCATCATATGGGGACTTTCCTTGAGCTCCCTCATATTGACCCCACCTACTAAGTGTTAGAGGTTAGGACCAATTTGCGGAACTTCAAGTTGAGCAAAGAAAAGTTTATAATTTCTAATTGTGAGGATTCCTTTTCGTGTCCTCTAGGAATAATTAACAAGAAAATCCTATGGCTAGACCCTAGGCTATTAAGGAGGAAACTAGACCTAAAACAAAAGTGAGGTCAACAAATGGACCCCCAATAGGTGTGGTGTGTCGGGCAACCACACCGCACGTACTGGCATTGACCGAAGAGATCAACAAAACCAACACATATGTCTAAGCCAACATGCCTAGAATAGAAAGTAGAATTGAGTGACAGTTGTTTCCGTTGGGGAATCAGCAAGTGAAAATTTGATTGAAACCGAGGATTCAGAACTCTTGATTGGGATTAAAAGGAAGGGAATTCCAAAAACGACCACGACGGTCACGATGAAGATTCAACTTCAATTTGATGCTAGAAAACTTTGATTTTGATTTCAATAGTTTCAGAGGATGAGAATCATAATTTTGATACTTGCGCTGAGATGAAAATTTAGGTTTAGATAGCAACCCTAGAAATAGAATCAGAATTTAGGTACCGACCTCAAAAGAAGGGAATCAGAATTTAGGTACTTACCACGAGATAGGAATTGTAATTTATGTATCAACCCTAAAAAGAGAATCAAAATTTAGGTTCCGACTTCGAAAGGAGAGAATCGGAATTTAAGTACTGACTACGAGATGGGAATTGAAATTTAAGTATCAACCCCATAAAGAGAATCAAAATTTAGGTACCGATCTCAAAAGAAGGGAATCAGAATTTAGTTACTGACCCCGACGTGAGAATTGAAATTTAGTTATCAACCTAAAAAAGAGAATCAAAATTTAGTTACCGACCTCAAAAGGAGGGAATCAAAATTTAGGTACTGACCCCGAGATGGGAATTGAAATTTAGGTATCAGCCCTAGAAAGAGAATCAAAATTTAGGTGCCCACCTCAAAAGAAAGGAATCTGAATTTAAGTACCGACCCCAAGATGGGAATTGAAATTTAGATATTAAACCTAGAAAGAGAATCAAAATTTAGGTACTGACCTTAAAAGAAGGGAATCAAAATTTAGGTACTGACCCCAAGATGGGAATTGAAACTTAGGAATCAACCCAAGAAAGAGAACCAGAATTCTGGTACTAACCTCGAAAGAAGGGAATCAGAATTTACGTACTGACCTTGCACCGACCCTGAATTTAAAGGAATCAGATGACCTTGCACCGACCCTGAATTTAAAGGAATCAAATGACCTTGCACCGACCCTGGAATTTCATGGATACAAAAAATTACTCGAAAGGAAGGTAGAAAGTTTAAGGAATTTAAAGTAATCAGATGACCTTGCACCGACCCTGAAATTTCATGGATGCGAAAAATTTCACGGAAGAAAGGCAAAATTTTTAGGGAATTTAAAGAAATCAGACAACCATGCACCGACCCCGGAATTTCATGTCTGTGGAAAATTTCTCAAAAAAAAGGTGAAAATTTTAGGGAATTTAAAGGAATCTGATGACCTTGTACCGACCCTAGAATTTCATTTGAATTGTTGCGATAGGGAGGGCTCTTAAAGCAATGCATCATCAGATGAAGGATTCTCAACCTCTAAAATACCGTGGGAATCAGAATTTTGGTACTGTTTCCAAATTTTGAGTCTATCAAGATTTCATGAAAATATAAAGATTTCGTAATGTTGAGATTTTGAGGGGATAAAGAAATTTCAGAATGTTGAGATTTTGTGGAGATTGTGACAAATATGGGCAGACAAAGACATTCGTGTTGCGCAAGAGGGAAGTGAGGAACCTCAAACTTGAGAGGAACAAACTCACCAAATCTATCATTTTCTTTTCTTGTCGTCTGTATCACATTTAATTATGAAAGTATATTTTCAAAATTTAATTTTTGCTGGTTGATTTTTAAAATTAAATTTAATTATTACTATCAAACTTTCATTAAATTGTTCCTTGTTCATTAAAATTCAGAACTAATGTATGGTTCCACGGCTCCTTATCAATGGCACAAAAAGGGCAATTTGACAAATATGCTGAAATCTGAAATTTCATTAATCTGCTTCAAACAAGTGTTACAGACTGAATACATGCTGAAGCATAAAAAAAGACAACATGTTGAATATATCTAAAACATCATATCTGGAATACATATCATATTAGATGCTCTGACACAGTACAGAAGGTGACAAAAACTGTATATCTGTCCTCTGTGAGGTGAGCTCCTGAAGCCACACACCAGGACAAGAATTACTTTTACGTGTACTTAGAGGTGCAACAGTCTCATAGTTTGTACGGGCGGAGCTCCTCCAACTCTAGATCCGGACGGAACCCATACAGTACTTTACTTTCATTCATTCATTTGAATGTCACAAACACTATACGATGTCGTACTCTTGAAATGCAGTGCTTTGCTAGATCTAAACCTTTAGAATTAATATTGAAACAATTGGTAGTGAAATCTTGACGAATCCCCTGAACTCCTCAGAGCCAACAACATCATTCTCTTTAACAAAAACGATGTTACTTCGGCTCATGGATGCCACCATGAAGAATGGTCTTACGAAACCATGGTGGTCTACGTGTGGAGTGATATAATCTCCTTCATCATAAATATTAATTATGCAACTATTCAGATTGCAATTTGCTGGTAGTATACTCCATCTGACCATCCTTTTGATCATTCTCTTTATCTCAGAAGGTAGAGGATCCACCTCATCGTATCTGAGTATACCTAGGGGTTTCCTTTCTTATCTTCGAGAAATTTTTAACAACAACCATACTGATGGTTATCTTGCCTTTCCCACGCATCCATTTTTGTGGCTCTGAGTAAGTTCTCTTCACCAGTAGACCAGCTCGACCTCTGTCTCTCTGGTCAACTACATAGTCAAGAATTCTTCTTTCATCATTTTCAGAAAAGACTCCTGTATAGAGCTCTGGGCCTTCCAAAATATTGACTAACTTTTCTCGGATTTCTTCAAAGAATTCAAATTCTCATTTTTTAAATCTATTCATCCTTTCCAATTCTGCCGTAGAAATCCTTTGAGATCGTCGGGGCGGTTCCCTCATCTCAACATCCATAGGATACCTTGTCTGACTCAGCTCTGTAGATAATGGAATGTAAAATTTAGTATTTGGGCATGTTGCCTCCTAGTAGTCTATATCAGCGGTTTTCAACTCCTCAAAGGAACTATAGTGGTCCAAGTGAAGGACATTGCATGTTGAACACTCTATGAATGCTCTTTTGTCGTTGCTTTTATGATAATCTCCACGTTGCACATTAGGCAACCCCTATAAAGTGCATTTTGAACTGCTGGTAGTGTCTGCTCTACAACAAAGTTTGTTTCACCCTTCGTAGCAGGCAAACTAGAAGATGTCTCTCTCATGCAGTGATCATAAATTTTCCCCTCAGGAATTGGGTTGAGTGTATTTTCTGCCTCCTTCATACATCTCTTTCTTGGCTTAAGAAGGCCCTATGCTTGCAATAATTAGCGTTACGACAATGAGTTCTTAGTGGCGCATCTGGCATTGTCTTCATCAACACTGATTAAATTCCTTATCAGTGTGGTTATTATGGAAGGCAAACGACTAGTCCCTTCCATCATATTTTATTGTGTTATCACTTTCTTCCTCTTCAACAAGGAGTCTTCTTTGGTACTGATCTTTAGTAATGATGGTAATCTTTATTTCTCTTGGCGACTGACTATGTCCTTCAGGGGACCCTCATAGTCCTTGTTGACCTGACCAAAGTCCAAGTCAAAGTCTACAATTCCACCCTGAGTTGTCATTTCTTTGTTTAGTGTGAGATTTAAGTCATCTCTAAAGGCAAAAATTAGCTTTCATTCTGATATTTTTCTGCAGAAGACAGAAAAATATCAACGAGCTGAAATTCAACACAAAAAAGAACAAAACGATGCATTTTCTAAACAAAATTACTTTTAAATTTATACAGATGCAAATTTATTTATTTAATTTTTTTTAATTCAATGAAATTTCAAAATTAAAGATAGAATAAGAGAAATGATGTGAGCAACATTCAAAATTTTCATTTTATCGAGATTAATTTTATTACAAAATTTTTAACCTAGTCAAAGACGCTTAGCCAAATAAATAACCCCATAATAATCAAATTTTTAAATGAGTTGATTTCAATAAATGTCACGTCAGGTAATATGTCTTCAAATAGTGGCCATTAATCAGCAGCATAGGTCTTTCGCCTTAGAAATCCATCAGCTAGTAAGTTTCTCCCGAATAAACCTTCTCTAAGGAAAATGGTCCCTCCCAAGTTCATTCAAATTTTCCACCTATCTTGCGGTGTGCAAGAATAGAACTTCTAAGAACTAGAACGAGGTCACCAACTTTAAACACCCTTGGGTGGACCAATTTGTCATGATCATGCACCATCCTTGCCTGGTAGAGCTTCAGACGCTGTTGTGCTTCTAGTTGTTTTCCCTCAAGACTTTCAAAGTCTTCAAGCCTGAGTTTTGCATTTTCTTCAGTTGTGATTTGGTTGGCGACGACAACTCTGAGAGACTCTGAATTTCTAGCGGTAGTACAACCTCGGACCCGCACACAAGTGCGTAGGGTGTACGTTGAGTGAGAGTTCTCAATATTTTCTGGTAGGCCCACAAAGCTTATAATAATTTATTATGCTGATCTTTGTTGTTTTCGTCCATTTTTTTCTTTAAGATTTGCACGAGCGTCTTATTAAAGTCCTCGGCCAGTCTGTTTGTTCTGGGATAATAAATTGTATAGTGTCTCCATTATATACCATGTCGTTTGATGAAGTTGTTGATCTTTATGATCTTGAAGGTTGTCTCGTTGTCGAAAATCACTCTGCGCGGTACACCGAAATGGTAGACGATATGACTCTTGAAAAAATGCAGAAAATGTTGTGTTGTAACCTCTCGTAATGGCACTGCGTCTGCCCACTTGGAGAAGTAATCTGTAGCGGCAAGAATAAATCTATGTCCCTTAGAGGATGGAGGGTCTATCGGACCTATCATATTCGTGCACCAACACTCGAATGGCCATAACGCAATGGTTGGGTGTAGCACATTCGGTGGTTGGTGTAAGACCGCCCCATGCACTTGACAAAGGTGACATCTTCTAGTTGTATCAATGCAATAGAATATCATTACTGGCCAATAATATCCAAGTCTCTTGATCTTCATTTTAATTTTTAGCCCTGGCTGGTGAGCTCCACATAATCCAGCATTACTTCATTAACGATATTTTGCGCTTCGGGTCTACATAGACAACGCAGCCACATTTGATCGAATGATCTTCTGTAGAGGACATCACCCACTAGAGCATATGACATAGCTCTTCTTATGATGTGATACGCTTCAAGATTATCTTCTGACAGCTTTCCAGTTTGTAAATATTTTATTAATGACTTGCGCCAATTCTCTTTGAAGTTAACAATTGCAATAACCATTCCTTTTTTTTCTTGTTTGTGTAAATTGTCGAGGTCGATCTAAGATAGAACCTGGCATCCTTGTACTGTGATGTCGATGGAATCCTCCATGGAACAAGTCATTTCCTTAGCAAGTTTTTCTAAAGCGTCGAGATGGTCGTTATCTCCCTGAGGAATCCAGTATAGAGTCACACTGAGAATCTCCTCTAACAGCTTCATTGTGTACAGGTGGTATTCTGTAGCCTTGGTTTCAAAATCTTGTATTGTCCAACAACTTGTTGGATGATGAGTTGTAAGTTTCCATAGACGCACGATCTATTATATCCATTGAGATTTTCAATTACAATCCAGTGATCAATGCTTCATATTATGCTCCGTTGTTTGTGCACGGCTCTATCAGGTGATGGGAGAATCTCAACATACTCTTATCTGGTGTGATGAAAATCAGACCAATTCCTATTTTTCCTGGTATAATCATCTCTAATCCTTTGGCTTTCCTAGCTGATGAAGCTCCATCGAAATACATTTCCCAATGCCTGACATTATACGGTTTTATTTGTAGTAATTGTTCATCTGGCAATTCATTGTTGAGTGGGGACCTAGTTGGAAGTGGCTACACTACAAGAAAATCTGCTAATTTGTCCCTTGACAAAGTGGAGGGGAACAAAAGTTATATCAAATTGCAATAAAATCATCAACCATCTTGTTAAACGTCTGGAGATGGACAGGTCATCAAGTATTGCAATGGATTAACTTTTAAAATAAGGGTGATCCTATGAAAAAGTATGTAGTGTGTAATCTTTTGGGCAGTGAAAATTAAAGCTAGACAATGCTCCTCAGTAGGTAGATACTTTAAATCTGTCGGTATTAGACGTCGACTCAAGTAATTGAGTGCATTTTCCTTCCCTTGTCATTGATCTGAGCTAATAGGGCATCAAGAGAGTTGTTTAAGTCTGCGATATACAATATCAATGGTTTTCTCGGGATATGGGCTGTCAAAACAGAAGGTGTCATTAAGTATCGCTTAACATCCTTGAAGGACTGCTGGCATTTCTCTTCCCAAATGAATTTGGTGTCCTTTTCAATTAATGTCGAGAAGGGCTGACAACTACCTGAGAGATTAGAAATAAAACGTCTCAGATATGCCAACTTTCCTTGGAAGGAACGTAGTTGTTTCAAGGTTTTGGGTGGAGGTAATTCCAATATAGCTTTAATCTTATTCGGGTCGATCTCGATTCCTCGATGAAGAACAATGGATCTTAGAAATTTCCTAGAGGTGACGCCAAAGGTGCACTTTAAGGGATTCATCTTTAGATTATTCATAATCGTTTGAACATGATCCTCAAATTGTACAAATGTTCTATTTTTTGTTGGATTTTGATGACCAAATCATCCACGTAGCATTCTACATAGTCATGAATGAGGTCGTCAAAGATCTTCGTCATAGCTCATTGATATGTTCTTCTGACGTTCTTTAACCCAAATGGCATCACTATGTAGCAAAGGATCTCAATCGATGTTCTGAATGTTGTATGTGCTTCATCTTTTGGAGCCATTTTGATTTGGTTATAGCCTTACAATTCATCCATGAAAGAGAAAATCTCATGTTTCGATGTGATGTCCACCATTAATTCTAGTATCGGTAGTGGAAAGTCATCTTTTAGACTTGCCTTCCTTAAATCCCTAAAGTTGACACATACACAGATTTGTCCATTTTTCTTCTTAACTGCCACAACATTGGCTAACCGTGTGGGGTATTGCTCTTCTCTTACAAAGTTAGTTTCTATTAATTTCTTTACCCCGACAATGACTTGTTGCTCTATCCCGTGGTGCATTCTTCTGGGAGCTTATTTTATTGGGTTCATATCTTTGTCCACCTCGAGTTTACGAACTGTAACCGCTGCTAGCAGCCCAGGCATTTCCATAGCTCCAAGCGAAGCAATCTTTAAATTCTGACAATAAATTTATCAACTCTATGGATTCTTTCTCGTTGAGTAGAGAAATTATAAAGGGGGGTTGGGTCTTCTCCTTAGTCCCGAGATTGATTGCTTTCAATTTATACACTGTTGACTTAATTTCTTCTTCAAACTCCGGCGGAGCATGACCTATTACTTGATCTTGAGTGTCATCATCTACATCGAGGCAATCCTCTTCCAATCTGCTAGTAACAACCATGCAAAATTCTAAGTCATCGACTAGTCCTACAGTACCAAATATGAGACCTTATTTCAAGTTAGGAGTTCAACTTTTAACATTCCACAATTTCTCAAAAAGTTGTAGCTTACCTTTTGGCAATTACTTTGGCACATATACCTATTGAATTAATTTTTGTACACAAGGAGAAAAGTAACCAAAAGGTAGTCCCATTAATTCATTAGAATCCTCTTCTAAATTTAGATGATTTTCAGAACTAGTAGAAGGGGAAGCACGCTAAAACTTGTTCTCTTCAAAACAATGCTACAGAATTCCTTGACCTCTAAATTCTCAACCTTTTGATGGTAGATTGGAGTAAGTTTCATGGAATTTACATAGTGGTTGAGCCGATGATACATCGACTCATATTCATTTTTATCCACATCTTCCAAGGGTTGTGGTTACTTCTATTTTATCATCATCATTTCTTCCTCGAAACTTTTTTCATAAGAACTTTCTTTCATGTTGATGTTGATGTTCGGCCTAGTCAGTTCAACAATCGTGTTTATCCTTCCTCGTCTATGCCTCTAGCCTCAATCTCAGTTTATGGCTAAAAGAACCTCTATCAGCTCATTGTGAAGAAACGGTAATAGATCATTGAAGCGGAATTGAATGGCCTCTTCTTTGTGAATCTTTTGAATCTTGTACTTCATTTGTCACAATTTCACCTGAAAGGACATTTTTCTTTGGAGGTGCGTAGTAGGTGGCATCTTCATGAATGCCTACTTCATGAACTAAAAATATCTGTAAATCTCCCTTGATATAATGTTCTTGTCCTTCTTTAAAATATTTAATTCATTGGTGTAAAGATGGGGGAACCATGTTATGCTCGTGAATCCATGGTCGTCCAAGTAAAGAATTGAAAGAGGTCTTTGCATCGATGATGTGGAATTTTTTGATTATTACCAGTTCTCCAACCTTCATTAACAGTGTAATTGATCCAAGGGTTGCTTCTTCCTTTTGTTTAAATCCTCTTAATATCATTTTATTAGTTGTAAGCTCTTGAGCTTCAATATCCAAATATGTCAATGTTCGTAGACTCATTAAGTTAAGTGATGCTATCGGATCACCAAAACTCTAAACAATACAAATCTGCTGATATTAAGAAAGATGCAGAGCTATCGGTTGTGGTCAGTGGTACCAAGCAACAAGTCTTCATCTGTGAAGGTTATCCCATGTTGTTTTTTTAACGAACAAACTTCATCCGAGGATGTGTTGACCAACTTAGCTAAGCAAATCTCTGAGTCAAGAAAGGCTATAACCAGAGACTCTCTCATCTCCTTTGACATGATTAAAGCACATAAATGCTTAATTTGGTCAGCAACCTCTTAAGATGAGCTAGCACGTTATAATCCACTTTATATACTCCTCCAATCTTCACTTGGTTATGTGGTTCTTCCACTAGCAGAGGGAGAGGTAGCTCTTCTTGAGTGACTATTTGTTTTCCTTTATCCACTCGAGCTGTTCTTGAGGATAACACTTTCTTGCTCCTTAGATTTATTTCTATGATTTCTTCTCCTTGAAATGCTGTAGGCAAAATTTTTTGTGTCTCTTTTTCCTCATCGGAGAGATCTAAGTTGATAGCAAGTGGTGCATCATGGCACTCGAGGACTAGTTCCTCACTTCTGATGCTATCGTAACCAGTGTTGTCGATATCTTCATCATTCTCGTTAACGGGTTCATCAAACTTAAATGTGATTTAAGGATTGGTTTGGGAATTGAGATCAGAGTTAGATTGAGCAAAGTCAGTATGTTATCACTAGAAACTGTTAAAACATAGCCGAAATCATAATCATTATATTTATAATACCTCGGTGGAGAAAAAAGTTAATCAAACATGGTCAGGGGTTCGAGGGTTTTCATCCCCAAATTTGAACAACCAATCTAACAGAGGCAGCCCCTATCCTACGCCCCACGTTATCAATCTCCATGACATCATTCTTTCTTTCTCTTCTGCTATGGTTATTTCTCTGGCGAAATCTCCATCTTGTCCTGAGCAGGCTGTAGACTCTGTAAGGTTGCCTGTGCTGAAGTGGTATGAATCCGATCTAGTATCTTCCTCGATGACTTGCTCCAAATTGTGCTCCATTCATCCTTTTTAGAATACTTATTTATCGGAGTGATCAGCTTAGTTGAAATAATATTAACAGAACCTTTTTCAGGATCTTTCAAATATTCCTTTCATATTATTATATTTCCTTCTTTGAAATTCCTATCAAGCCAATCCCTGAAAATGAAACAGCACTCTATCGTATGTCCCAACATCTGATGGTAGGGACAGAAATTGGGATGCTCCTTCTTGTCGGCTTCTTCCGGCTTCTTTAGTTCTGACAATCTAAAGTTTGGCCTCTTCATTAAATTTCTGAACATCTTTGGCATAGCCTCACCTTTAAGAGAATATATCATGTTCATTCATTCTTAAAGAGTCGGACTCATTCTACCTTTTATTCGGTGAGGTCCTCCTTGGTGTGACTTTTGGCTAAACTAGCCATACTGTTATGTTTATTGCTACTAAGCAAGCTATGATGACGGTTGAAAACTCTGATGAGAATGTTCTACCTGTATCTTTATTGTTTGCTTTCGTTTATCGATTGTTGCCACTGTTCCAGACTTCTTCTTGAATATTTTGGTCTTCGTGGACCTGTCTAACTTTTCTTGGGAATCTACGTGTTTAACTTCTTCTTGTAGATTGTTGGCTTTGTTTAGCAGCTTCTCAAAAGGACTTGATGGTGAGTCCCTTAAGCATAAAAGCTACTGGCCCATGGATGCTTTTGAGTAGAATCTCAATCGCATGTTGCTCCTGTAGTTGAGGTTCACATTTCATGCTAAGGATTCTCAACCTCAAAATGTAATCTACCAATGTCTCGTTAGGCTTCTATTTTTCCATTATGAGATATCCAATAGAAATATGATGATGTACTTCAGCAAATCTTTTCACAAACATTTATTCTAATTCGGCAAATGTATTCACTGATCCATTGGGTAGCTCGACATACCAATAAAATGTGATTCCTGATTGGCTGCTGACAAATTATCGGAAGAGAAAGCTTCATTACCTCCGGTGTTGCCACAATTGGCTCAAAAATGTGCTATATGCTACCTGGGATTTATGGTTCCGTCGAATGTCTTAAATTTTGGTGACATGAAACCCTTAGTGAAGTGTACGACATTGAACTCCTCCGAGTAAGGTCTACACCCTTGAAATCAATGCACCAACATTAGATTGGGCTAAGGCCTCTTGAACTTGTTGTTCGACCAACTATTTCATATCCTTCTTCAATATTGCAGTTGGCGAGGAATTCTTCTTTTGATGTTCATCTCCGTTGGCGTAGGCAACTGTCCATTAACTGTAGCCATGGCGGCCATCTCATCCATTCTCTTTTCCATCTGGCTGATTTGTTCATCTTTTAAGAAAACAGCCCTACACAAATCATCAAATGTGTTCCCTTCAACGAGAGGTTGGGTATCGCGTGCAGATGCGGCAGCTCTAGTCTCCATGACATTAATATCCATGAAATCCTCATCGAGATAATCGTTAAAATCGAAATCCTCATCATCATCAATGGCTACTCCATGTTCTTTGGCTAACTCAGAAATTTCATCCCTGAGCTTCTCAACTTTCTCTTCAATTATTGCTTCTTAGATCATTTTGAGATTTGGAGGATTTTCCTGAACATCCTCCCCTTGTTCATCAAATTTGGTAACAATAGCTGCAACGATGTCTGATACTTTAGACATTTGCTTCATTCCACATTCTTGCCCTATGAGCTCATTAAACTGTATTGGTACGACGACCTTGGGTACGCATACCTTCTTCTTTGGCGGTGATTTCTTGATATGGGGTGTCTCAACAGGGCATCGATGTGTGGGAGTGAGGCATGCTCCCCACTGTGCAGACCAAATGCAGTGTCAGGTGACTACTTTACCTTTTCCTTCTTAGGGGCACTCTTACGAGCAACAACTGCTGGTGTCCTCAGACACAGACATAACTTGACAAATTGAAGTCATGCAGACCTTGGAGCAGCAGTAGTAGAAAAATCTATGATAGTGACAACGGTAGTATCAACATGACTCCCCAGTGAAACCGGATGAGAATACTTGCTGACAAAACCTTAGTGGACTTTTGAGAATGTCAAGAAGATCTGACATCCCTTAAAATCTCTTCTTTATTCGAGGAGACACTGCACATCCCACTCACTTAAGTAGTTCAACAACTGAACATCCTTCTTTAATAGCGAACCTCTGAAATATTATACAGACTTTGGTGATAAGAGTGGGTTTCTCCTTTTGCTCATCATGACCATGAAGTAACACTAATGGAGCAACAAATGTTTGAGTACTTTCATATCCATTAGTGTTCATTAATGGGTGAAATCTACTCCCTCACAAAAGCAGAGAGGTCTCATGCAATCCAAGCTCCTCCTGAAGAGGAAATGAATTAACATATACCTTTTCTGGAACCCGAGCTTTAGTATCCCTCTGAATCCTTCGACTGTAATTTCTTCTCTGTGATCGGTTTAATGGTGCGGACTTTGAACTAGATCCAATTTCAAATACCGATGGCTGGGCGATAATTCTTCTAACTGTATCTTTAACAATCATAACCTTTTTTCTCTAGGCAGAAAAGGGGACAACAAACTTGATAGGTGCTGGGGGAGCAAAAATTTTCACCTTCCTCCAGAAAGGGAAATCCTGGGTACAGTTTAGGTTAAATTCAATGGAAGGCTCCTGAAGTTCCACAGCGACAACTTTCATTATGACGAATGGGAATATTCCGATAACAATTTCTAGTTCATCGAATCCAGTTCCAAACATAATGGTGGGGGTGAAATTGCGAGCATTGCTGCTAGTTGCAAGTTACAAGAGAATGTAAGTGTGGGGAACACTTTTGCATAAGCTTCAAAAACAAAGCTCTTGGGTTAGTTATTTGGCCAAACCCTTATAATTCTAGTGCGAACACTAAAAATTAACAAAGGTGATCTGTAGACTGAGCAAGCCTTCTTTATTTATTTTTTTTGTGAAGATTTTAAAATTTAGTAAAAAAAGTTTGAAAGTAGAAAAATTTAATTAAATAAGGAATGTCAAAGAGCAAGTGTAGCATGTCACAATTCAATTTAATTTACAGAGTAGCAAAATAAACTCGAAGGGGAAAGTAAAGTTTAGGATCCAGTGCTGGATCTTTTTTACAACGCACAATGCCCAGGTGGAACTAGTCTACCAACACACCTATTGAGGGTCTGACCTTGCACAAAGATAAAAAATCCTAATGAACTCTTGAACCTTTATGTCCAAAGGTGATTGATCAAACGGTCCTGAAGTTCGAAAGAGTTGACCGTACTGATCCAATAATGAAATGGGTAAAACATATCAACGGAAAAATGGTAATATGGTCCATGAGGGACAAATACACATTGTCGATATATGAAGACAAGATTCTCTGATTTAAATGGAGAGAGAAACAAGTCCCCAGCAGAGTCGCCAGAATCTGTTGGTTGCCAAATTGGAAGTTGTCGCCAAAATGGATATCTCAATGCCCAGTTTAATTTAATATATATATATATATATATATATATATATGGAAAAAGTGGTATTTTAGATTTTCAAAATATAAGAACAGACCGATCTCATGTCCTCAGCAGCTTAAATAAATGAGTCTAATATCACAAGTAATACATCTATCCATAAGGGTAGACACACTACTTATTGGTAAGACTCGAATAAATAAACTAAAGAATTTATGACATCCGTTTAAGTCTACGAAAGACCATTTTTTTATGTTGACCGACAAGTTCCTCTATTTATTATGGAAAATTAAACAAGGTTTATATTATGCTAGGTTCTTCAAAATTCCTATGAGGGAAAGCCCCTAAAGTTAATTACATCTTAGATAACCAAAATCACCTAAAAAAACTCTCGAGAAAAATTAGGGGATATTATCTTCAAGGCGTTCGAGGAATAGGACTTTTCAAATGATCGGACAAAGAGGTGTGAAATGGGAATGGTTCAAATTTGGAACATTTATTTTTGAATCCAAAGGAAGAAGAACTTGGGGATGTCACCGATTCTGAGGAAAACCTTGATGAATTCCCAAACTATCTTATGGTGCGACTTCAACTTCAAGAAGAAATTATGTGTGTCAACCTGCCAATTTTATTAATTAGGGCTTACATTCATGCGAGACAATCATACAAATAACCTGGAAGATATGAAGATTTAGGTCGTGACGAACGACAACCTCAGAATCCTAAAATAGGTTAAGGCTTAAATTGTATAACAGAACTATACAAAAGCCTAAAGAGAAGTTGAGGATTTATGTTGTCACGACCTAAATGCTCACATCTTCCAGGCTATTTGAATGATTGTTTCACATGAGCATAAGCCCTAAACAAATAAAATTGACAGGATGAAACATTTAAATAATTTCTCCTCAAAACCAAAGCCAAACAATAGGATAGATTGTGAAGTCACTGAGGTTTTCCTCCGAATCTATGACATCCGCTTGTTCTTCCTCCTTTGGATTCTACAATAAATGTTCCAAACTTGAGCCATTCCTCATTCACACATCTTTTTCCGATCTCATTGAAAAGTCCTATCCTTATTAACTCCTTGAAGATAATATTTCTTGATTTTTATTGAAAGTTTTCTTGAGTGACTCCGGTCATTTAAGATGCAATTAATTATAGGTGCTTGCTCTTGTAGGAAGCTTTTTCGAACCCAACTTAATATAAACCTTATTTAATTTTTCATATTAAATATGGGAACTTGTCGGCTTATAATAAAAATGGTTTCACAGACCAAACAAATGTCATATATTTTTTAGTTTCTTTGATCGAGCCTCACCCTCAAGTTTTGTGTTTATTTTTTGGGATAGATACATAGCTTGGGGTGTAGTGCTCTTTCATTTAAACTATGAAAGATATGAGATAAATTTGATTTCATATTTTTCTAAACTTATATTTATATGTAAATTAAATGCCTTTCTGAAGCGAACGACGATATTTTGATTCCGACGACCAACCAGCTTCCATTTAGCAACTCCAAAACCAAAATAGTGACGACAACTTTTGGCGACTCTACTAGGGATAAGCTTTTCTCTCCATATTAATTAGGAAATATTGTCTTCATACATCAATAATGTGTTCATGGCCCCCATGAACCAGATTACCCTTCTTCCCTTGGCATGTTTTACCCATTTTTGTCTTGGGAAAGTACGGTCAACTCTTTTGGACTTCAGAACTGTCTGTTCAATCACCCTTGAACATGAAGGTTCAGGAGGCCATCAAACACTTTTTAATCTTTGTGGCGGTCAAACCCTCAATAGGTGTATTGGTGGACTAATTTTGCCTAGGCATTGTATGTTATAAAGTTGGTCCCTCACTGGGTCCTGAACTTCACTTTTTCCCTTTCGAGTTTGATTTGCTATTTTGCAAATTAGATTGAATTGTGTTGTGTTGTGCGTGCTCTTTAATTTACCTTATATTAATTAAATCTTTATAATTTCAAACTATTTTTACTAAAATCTTAAAATCTCCACAAATTAAATAAAGACTTACCTGGTCTACAGATCGACCTCTATTAATTTGTAGTGCTTACACTAAGATTACTAGGTATTGGCCAAATAGCTAACCCCAGAGCTTTTTTTTTTTTAAGCTACAACAATGACATTCTTCACACTCACTTTTTCCTACAACCTGGCGATGAGCTGCAGCACCCGCAATGTCATTCCCACCATCAAGTCTGGAGTAGGATTTGAAGATCTCAAGGTCATTCTAGGGAAAGCCCCATTTGTCATGATGAAAGTCACCACTCTAGAGATTCAAGAATTGTCTGTTGAGTTTAAGTTGAACTACCCTTAGGATTTCCCTTCTTACAAGAAAGTCAAAACTATTGCCATCATGACACTTACCAAAACAGTTGTTCCTATTTCTACTAAGGGAAAAGAAGTTATGATCGTCGAAGACCCGACTGAAGGATTGGTTGTATTGCCATCAATATTTGAAATCAGATTGAGTTTGAGGACCGCACCAATAAATTGAACCCAAAGGAGAAACCACAGCCGGAAAGTTCGGAGGGCTGTTGAGGCCCAGATTTCTAAAGAAGTACCTTTTGATGATGGTCCTCATCAGGACGAGTCAGGATTACCCGACATGTATCGACTTATACAAGGGAGTAGGTTTCATCCATTAATGGAAACTAATGGGTATGAAAGTATCTAGAAGATCGCCACTACTTTAGTTTCACCTCATGTACATAGTAGGGAGAGAAAGAAGCCGATTCCTATCACCTGAGTCAGTTCAATTTTTCAAAGAATAGCTTCCAAAAAAGGTTGTTCATCTGGCAAGTTACTTAAATGAGCGGGGTGTGCAGTATATCCCCTCACATGAAGAAAGAAATTTTAAGGGACGTCAGATCTACCAGACGATCTAAAAAATCAACTGAAACTTTGCCTGCTCACATTCCCATCTGTTTCCGCTTAGGAAGTAGAGTTGATACCACCATTTTTTTCTACCAATTCTACATCACTAGACCCACAAGCCGTCGATCAGTTAAGTTGCATCTGTGTCCAAGAATTCTACCAATTACCAGTCATAAGGATGTTCTTAAAGTTTCGAAGGAAAAGATGAAAAGGTTATCCAGTACTGTCTCTGATCTGCACCATGGGGAGCATACTTATCTTTGGCATGCTAATGTTTCTGCTAAGACACTCCATCTCAACACATCTCCATCAAAGAGAAAGGTATGGGTACCAGAGGTTGTCGTACCAATATGGTCCAGTAAGCCCACAGGGCAGGATCATGGAATGAAGCAAGGGTCTGAAGTATCTAACATTGTGGTAGTAATTGCTAGCGATATGAACGAGCAAGTAGGGTATGTCCAGCAAAGTCCTCCAGATCTTAAGGTGCTAAAAGAATCAATAATTGAAGGAAAGGTTGAGAAACTCAGGGTCGAGATTTCTGAGTTGGTCCGAAACATGGAGTTTCCATCGATGATGATGATGATGATGATGATGATTTTGACTT
>NEWO01000109.1:826238-848609 GCA_003013225.1 Phalaenopsis aphrodite | reverse complement strand
AAGAAGGATTCTCCATCAAGCGCCATGCCAGAAAAGAAACTTAAGCAAATGGTTGCACAAGGTCGGGAGGCCTTAGCCTAATATAAAGGTGGTACATTGATTTTGAAGGGTAAACCTCACCTAGAGGAGTTCGATGTCGTACCCTACCCTAAGGATTTTATGTCGCCAAACTTTGAGATATTTGATGGGACAAGAAATCCCATTCAGCATATAGTGCATTTTCGAGCCAGTTGTGTCAACACTAGAGGTAACAAAGCCTTGCTTTTTTGACAGTTTTTCAGTAGCCTGTCAGAGATCACTTTTGATTGGTATGTCAAACTACCCAACGGATCAGTCAAGACATTCGCCAAATTAGAACAATTTTTCGTGAAGAGATTTGCCAGATGTGCAGCATCAGGTGTCTATTGGAGATATCATAGTAGAGAAGCATAAGACTAACGCGACTTTAGTGAACTACATTTTGAGGTGGAGAAACCTTAGCATGAAATGTGAACCTCAGCTATAAGAACATCATGTGATTGAGATCTTACTAAAGAGCATCCATGGTCTAGTGGCCTTCATGCTCAAGGGACTCACCATTAAATCCTTGGAGAAGCTACTCAGCGAAGCTAGTAATCTTCAAGAAAAAGTCAAACATATGGATTCTCATGAGAAGGCTGAGATGTCTGAGACGACCAAAGTATTTGAAAAGAAGTCCGGAACAGTGGCAATAGTTAATAAAGGAAAGCAGCTAATGAAAATACATGTAGAAAATTCTCATCATAATTCCCAGTTGTCATCATGACATGCTCAACAACAGACAAAATAGTATGGAGCCTAGCCAGTAACCACATCAAAGAGGATCATACCAAATAGAGAATAAGAAAATGACAATTTTAGAATGAAGAAAAGTGGTGTATTCCTTCAAAGATGAAACTGTGCCTAAAATGTTCATAAGTCTAATGAAGAAGATTAAGTTCAGATTACCAGAGCCAAAGAAACCCAAAGAGGTTGACAAGAAGGATAAACCAAATTATTGTCCATATCACAGATTGCTTGGACACACTATAGAGAAATGTTTTGTCTTTAAGGATTGGCTTGAGAAAAATATTAAGGAAATATAACAATCCCGAAAGAATATTTAAAGGAGCCTAAAAGAGTTTTTAAAATAATGATTTCATCTGAACCAGTCTCTCTGATTGACCCATATTCAGAAGAAGATGGATGGAGTACAATTTGGAGCAAGTTGACCAAGAAAATACTAAACCAAATCTAGAATACAACAACACAAGCTTCCGTTCAAAGTCTTCAACCTGCCAAGCCCAGGATGAAGATTCCGCCAGGAAATTTGCTGCCACTAAAGAAGAAGAAGAACACCACCACTAAGACTGATAGCATGGGGGTAGGATAGGGAATGCCTATGCTAGATTAGTTGTCTCAGATTCGAGGAAGAAAATACTCAAGCCCCTGACCTTATATGATATCTTTTTTCCCCAATGGGGTATTATGAATATAATGATTATGATTTCAGTAACGTTTTAACTACTTCTAATGATAACGTAATCGATTATGACCAATATAACCTTTATCTCAATTCCTAAAACAATCCTTAAGTCATGATTGAGTCTAATGAACTCGTTAATAAGACCAAAGAAGACATCAACAATACCGATTACGACACCGCTGGGAGTGAGGAACCAATCCTTGAGCGCCACGGTGTACCACTTGCCATCAACTTAGATCTTTCAGACAAAGAAGAAACACCAGAAGATTTGACAATGGTATCTCAAGAAGAAGAAATTACAGAGGTGAACCTAAGGAGAGGGAGAGTATTATCCCTGAGGTAAGCTCCAAAAGATAAAGGAAAGCAAATAGTAGCTCGAGAAGAACTACCTCCACCTTGAACCATGTAACCAAGAGAAAATTGAAGGATTATATAAAGTGGATTACAATGTGCTAGCTCATCTTAGGAAGTTAGCAACCAAATTAAGCATCTACGACGCTATAATCCTGTCAAAGGAGATGAGAGAGTCCCTTGTTACAATTTTGCTTGACCTAGAGATTTGCTTAGCCCAATTGGTCAGCACATCCTCAGAAGGAGTTAGCTCGTTGAAAGAACAGCTGGGGATAACCTTTACAGATGATGACTTGTTGCTCGGTACTTCCGACCGTAATCGTCAACTCTATATCTCTGTTAACATCGGCAGATTTGTGTTGTCCAGAGTTTTGGAAGATCCTAGAGCATCCCTCAACTTGATGAGCCTACACACATTGGCCTATTTGGACATTGAAGCTCAAGAGCTTACGGTCGATAAAATGATGCTAAGAGGATTCAACCAAAAGGAAGAGAACACTTGTATCAATTACATTACTTATGAAAGTTGGAGAGCTAGAAACAACCGTTAAATTCCATATTATCAACGCTGAGACCTCTTTTAATGCTATACTGGGTCAAACATAGATTCACGAACACAACATGGTTCCATCATCTCTACACCAGTGCATTAAGTACTACAAGGAAGGACAAAAACATTGCATCAATGGAGATTTATAGCCATTTTCAGTTCATGAAGTTATCATTCATGAAGATGTCACCTACTATGCATTTCCAAAGAAAACTGTCTTCTCTCATGAAATTATGACAAATCAAAAGTGAAGATTTAGATGAATCACAAAGGGGAGGCCATTCAGCTCCACTTCAACGAGCTTCCACCACTCTTTTGCAAAAAGTTGGGCGGAGCTCTTTTAGTTCGCGCACCCGAGGTCGAGGCGAGGGATGTGGATGAGGAAGAACCAATTTAATTGTTGAACGAACTAGGTCGACCATCAACATTGATGAAGAAGAATGTTTTGAAGATGAAATAATGATGACAAAATAGAAGAAACCTCAGTACGAGATATCCTTAGAAGATATAGAGAAAAGCGAGTATGAGATAATGTATGATTGGATAAACCACTATGTGAACACCATGACCCTTACTCTGATTCTCCTTCAAAAGGTCGAGAGTTTATAGGTCAATGAGGTCCGTAGTACTGTTTTAAAGCTGATCAAGTGTTATCATGCTTCCACTTCTACTAATCTTAAAAATCATGTAAATTTGGATGAGGATCCTATTGAATTAATGGAATTGCCTTTTGGTTACTTTTTGCCTTGTGTACAAAAGTTATTTCAACAGGGAGATTTGCCAAGATAAATGCTAAAAGATAAATTACAACTTTTTGAAAAGTTATGGGATGTTAAAAGTTGAACTCGCAACTTGAAAGAGGGTCTCAGATTTGGTCCAATCGAACCAGTCGATTATTCAAAATTTTGCATAATTTTTACTAGTGAATCAAAAGAGGATTTCCTCGATGTGGAGGATGACTTTGTTGATCAGCTAATAGAAAATGCTCTGCCATAATTTGAGGAAGAAATAAAATCAACTATTGATGAATTGAAGAAAATTAACCTCATGATGGAAGAGCAGCCCCGACCTACATATATAAGTTCTCTACTCAATGATGAAGAATCTTTAGTGTTGATCAAACTGTTAACAAAATTCAATGATTGCTTTGCATGGAGTTATGATGAAATGTCAGGACTGTCAACATAAGTTGCAGTTAATAAACTTGGGATGGACATAGATATGACCCTAGTAAAACAACCTCCAAGAAGAATGTGTCTTGAAATAGAGCAACAAGTCATTGCCGAGTTGAAGAAATTAATAGACGCTAACTTTGTAAGATAAGTGCAATACCCCACATGGTTAGCTAACATTGTGTTGGTTAAGAAGAAAAAGAGACAAATTTGTGTTTGTGTCGACTTCAGGGATTTAAATAAAGCATGTTCAAAGGATGAATTTCCATTACCAATACCGAAAATGATGGTGGATATCGCTTCAACACATGAGATTTTCTCCTTAATGGATGGATCATCAGGATACAACAAAATCGAGATGGCTCCCAAGGAAGCAGTACTTACAACATTCAAAACACCGATTGGAATTTTTTGCTACATAGTGATGTCGTTTGGGTTGAAGAACGCTGGAGCGACATACAAACAAGTTATGACGAAGATCTTTGATGACCTCATTCACAACTAAGTAGAGTTTTACATAGATGATTTGGTCATCAAGAGTAAACAGAAAATTGACCATTTGTATGATTTGAAGATCGTATTCACACGATTATGACAGTACGACCTTAATATGAATCCCTTAAAGTGTGCTTTCAACGTTACCTTTAGGAAGTTTCTAGGGTTCGTTGTCCGTCATCAGGGAATCGAGATCGACCCAGATAAGATTAAATCTTTCTTGGAAATGCCTCCACCCAAAACCTTGAAAAACTATGTTCCTTCCAAGGGAAGTTGGCATATCTGAGATGCTTTATTTCTAATCTTCTAGGTATGTGTCAGCCCTTCTCGACATTAGTTAAGAAGGACGCCAAATTTATTTGGGAAGACAAATGTCAGTGGGCTTTTGAGGATGTTAAATAATATTTAATGACACCTCCTATTTTGGTAGCCCCTATCCGGGGAAAACCTTTAATACTTTATACCACAGCCTTAGATGACTCTCTTAGAGCCCTCTTAGCCCAAGTCAATGATGAGGGTAAAGAAAATGCACTATATTATTTGAATCATCGTCTAATACCGACGGAGATAAGGTATCCGCCTATTAAGAAGCATTGTCTAACTTTGATTATTGTCGCCCAGAAGCTCAAACATTACATGCTTTCTTATAAGGTAAATCTAATTTTGAAAGTTAATCCATTGCAATATTTGATGACCCAACCAACACTCTCTGGACATCTAGCAAGATGGTTGATGATTTTGTTGCAATTTGTTATAACTTTTGTTCCCCTATGTGCTATCACGGGACATATTTTTTCGCTGCACACCCACTTCCAGCTGGGCCCCTCTTAATAACAAATTACCAGATGAGCAGGTATTACATATGGAATTCTCTAGTGCGCAATGCTGGGATATGTACTTTGATGGAGCTTCATCAGCCAAAAAAGATAATGGATCAGGCAAAAGTATACTAGGCAAAGCAGGGATCGGTTTAATCTTTGACACGCCAAATAAGGGTATGTTGAGGTTATCATGCCACCTGGCAGAGCCATGCACCAATAAAGGAGCATAATATAAAGGGCCAATCACCAAATTAGAATTGACAATCTCAATGGATATAACTTATATTGCCATCTATGGCGATTCTTAGCTCGTCATCCGACAAGTCGTTGGACAATATAAGATTTTGAAACCAAGGTTAGCAGAATATCATCAGTACAATGAGTCTGCTAGAGAAAATTCCCAGTGTAACTTTTTACTGGATTCCTCGGGGAGATAATTCCCAAGCTGATGCTTTAGCGAAACTTGTAAAAGAATTAGTGTGTCCCCCGGAGGGTTCTTGACGTTACAGTACAAGGAAGGTAGATTTTGTCTTGAATCGCCCTTAAAAATCTACATAAGCTCGAAAAGAAGAAGGAATGATGATTGCAGTTGCTGACATCATTGAAGGTTGATGTAAGCCATTAATAAAATATTTGCAGACTAAAAAGCTGCTAGAGGATAAGTCTGAAGCGTGTCACATCATAAAAAGAGCTATGTCATATGCTCTATTAGGCAATGTCCTCTACAGAAGATCATTCGATCAGATGGGGCTATGATGTTTGAGTAAAGCCGAAGGACAGAGTATTGTCAATGAAGTACATGCCGGATTGTGTGGCGCTCACCAGTCAAGGCCAAAGATGAAAATGAAGATCAAGAGACTCGGATATTATTGGCCGGCAATGATGTCTGACTGCATGGATACAATCAGAAGATGTCACCAGTGCTAAGTGCATGGGGTGGACTTACACCAACCTCCGAATGTGCTACACCCAACCGTTGCTTCGTGGCCATTCAAGTGTTGGGGCACGAACATAATAGGTTCGATAGACCCTCCATCATTTAAAGGACACTGATTTAATCTTGTAGCTACAAATCTAAATGGGAAAAGGCAGTGTCGTTACTAGAGATTACAACACAACACATCCTTCAATTTTTTAAAAGCCAAGTTGTCTACCATTTTGGAGTTTCCCGTACAATAATTTCCGACAATGGGATAGCCTTCAAGAGCACAAAATCAATAATTTTGTAGACTGGAGATACTCTGCGATCTACTATCCCAGGGTAAATGGACTATTAGAAGCCTTGTGGGCCTTCAATAAGGCACTGATACAAATTTTGAAGAAAACACTAGATGAAAATAAAAGAGATTGGCATAACAAACTGTTAGAAGCCTTGTGGGCCTACCAGACAACGCTTAGGAGTCCCACCCAATGTACACCTTATGCACTCATGTATGGGTTAGAGAGACGTGCTGCCGCTAGAAGTTCACACACCATCTCTTAGAGTCACTATTGTTAATCAACTTACAATAGAAGAAAGTGCAAAACTCATACTTGAAGAATTGGAAATTCTTGAAGGAAAACAACTAGAAGCGCAATAGGATTTGGAGCTTTACCAAGCGAGGATGGTATAAGCTCATGATAAATTGGTCCGCCCAAGGACATTCAAAGTTTATAATCTCGAACTTGTTCTCAAAAGGCTTATTCTTGCACGCTAAAAAGTAGGTGAAAAATTAGAGCTAACTTGGGAGGGACCATTTGTCGTAGAAAAGGTCAATGCAAAAGGAGCCTACTAGCTAGTGGATTTTCAAGGCGAAAGACCCATGTTGCCAATCAACGGACGATACTTAAAGACATACTATGCAACTTGACATTGCTTGAATTGAAATTTTGAAATTTTGATTGTTTTGGAGTTATTTATTTGGCCAAACGTGTGTGATCAGGCCCAAAATTTTGTAATAAAATTAACCTCAATAAAATGAAAATTTTTGAATTTACATACTTCGATTTTCTTCTTTCTACTTTTATGGTTGATATTTTACTAAATTAAACAAAAAAAATATATAATTAAATGATTTTCTCACCGATGCAAACTAAAATTTTGTCTAATAAACACTTTATTTTGTTCTTGTTCCTGTTAAATTTCAGCGCACTAATGTTTTGCCTATCTTCTGCAAAAAATGTCAGGACATAAGCTAATTTTTACTTTCAAGGATGGTTGGAATCTCACACTTAACGAGGAAAGTTCACCACAGGGTAGCATCATAAACTATGACATGAACTTTGGTCAAGTCAGTGTAGACTATGAGGGTCCTCTGATGGACATGGTCAACCGTCGAGAAAAAGAAGGGCTACCATCACAGTTAAAGATCGGCACCAAGGAGGATTCCTCACTGAAGGGGAAGAAAGTGATAGTGCAATAAGATCCGATGGAGGGGACTAGTCTTCTTCCATCTATGATAATTGCATTAATTGGAGGTCTAGTCACTGCTAATAACGAGAGACTGCCAGATGGACCATTGTGAAGGACTCAACGTAGAAATGCCAATCGCCGAAGACATAGAGTTTTCCTGCATGAAGAAGGAAGTCACAAGAAGGAGGCAGAAAAATTGCTTACCCTGATTCCTGAGGGGAAAATCTATGATACATGCATGAGAGAGACTTCCTCCAGCTTGCCTGCCAGAGAGGATGAGTTTGAGTTCACTACAGAGCCAATGATATTAGAGGTTTCAGATAATCTTTGTGCGGGTTGCACGACATGCAACGTCGAGATTCCCACACAGATACCAACTACAGGAGCATTTATGAAATGGTCAGACTATAATGTACTCCACCTAGATTGTTACAGTACTCTAAAGGAGTACACGTCCAGCGATGATGGACTTCAGATCACCGAGCATTTAATGGGGGAATCATATATTCCGCTAGATACAGAGACAACACTAGCATGAATTCCTACTGATATTAAAATGAGGGAGCATCCTTGGCAGCCGCCAATGATCACCATGGCAGAATTCGACAAAATGAGTAAAGTAAAGAAAAGGGAATTTAAATTTTATGAAGAAGTTCAAGGAAGATTTGTCAATGTACTAGTAAGCTTAGAGTTGTACACCAGAGTTTTCTCTGAAAGAGATGAAAGAAGTATTATTGACTGTATATTTGACCTAAGGGGTAGGGGTCGAGCGGGTCTTCTAATGGAAAAAACCTATTCCAAACCACAAAAATGGATACGTGGAAAAGGCAGAATCACCATACAATGTGGTTGCTATTATAACTTTACCAAGAACAAACAAGGAAATCCCCCAAGGATTTAAGACATGATGAGGCGGATCCGTTACCTTATATGATAAATTGGATGATCAAGAGGATGGTTCGATGGAGCATACTTCCAGCCGATTATAGTCCCAACAACTGTATTATCAATATCTACGATGAAGGAAATTGCTTTCCCCCGCATATAGCCCATCATGATTTTGTGAGACTTTTTGCACGGTCTCCTTCATGAGCAAGATAAATATCCTGTTCGGGAAAGAAATAGATGTCATTGGCCCCAGCGAGTTCAGAGGATCCATGAAGATTCCATTACCAGTAGGTTCAATATTGATTCTCAAGGGAAATGTAGCAGACATCGCCAAACACTTCATTCCGGGGGTACGACACTATAAGGTTTCTGTAACTTTTAGAAGGGTGGATAGTAGCTAGATGTCATATGGATTCCAACCAGAACCAAAGTTAGAAGAGCTACAACCTTACGAGCTATGAGAGGGTTGCACCTCTAAGTACATGCAAAAGGAACTCTTGTTCTAGAGCATGTCTTAGTAGGCCAGCTCAATCGAGAGCTCACTCACCTAGGATGGACAATCAGGGGATACCATTAGATTTTGGCACAGTAGATATGATGGTATATGTATCAGATATGCTCAACTTATGATATGTACCCAATATGAGATATTTTTAGATGTACTTTTGATGCGTTCAGCATATTGTACCTTTTGATTATTCAACCTATATTAAATCTGTAACACCTGTTTCAAGCAGATTAATGAAATATATTTCAGAATTTATTTTGTCTGTTCAATTGCCCTTTTTTGCGATGGATAAAGAGCCATAGAACCTTGTGTTTGTTCTGTGATACAATGAACGAAGAACAAAATAATAAAAACTTGATAATAATAAAATTCAAAGAAAATACTCTTTTGAAAAATCAACCAACAAAAGTTGAATTTTAAAAATATTTTTTGATTAATAAATGTGATAAAAACAACAAGAAAAGAAAATAAATCTGTTGAGTTGATTCTCTTGATTTTGATGTCTTTTGCTTTTTGCTCGCGCAATACGACAGTCCTTGTCTGCACTAATCTTCTTCACATTCCTGAAGAATTTCACATTCTGCACAAAATCTCACAAATTTTCCTCACCAATACTAATCTTCACATGACACATATTTATGAGCTCAACACCACAAATTCTCTACACTATTTTCATATTGCTCTTGGGGACAGTACCGAGATGCTAACTCTTTTTCCTGCTACCCCTTGGGTTGGATGTGAGTCCCATTGTTTTCCTCCCTAACGTAGCAGATATTTCCCTTATTACCATTTGGGTTGGATATGAGTCTCAGAGCTTTCCTCCCTAATGTGACACATATATTTGAGATAGGTTTAAGACCACCTTAAATGGAGCAAGGCATCCTATTCTCATCATTTAAGATAGGTATAAGACCCCCTTAAATGGAACAGGCCAACCTATTCTCAATCCTTCAGATTGGTATAAGACCCCCTTAAATGAAACACGACATCCTATTCACAATCCATGAGATTGGTATAAGACCCCTTAAATGGAACACAACATCTTATTCTCAATCCTCGAGATTTGTATAAGACCCCCTTAATTGGAACAAGGCATCCTATTCTCAATCCTTAAAATTGGTATAAGGCCCCCTTAAATGGAACATGACATCCTATTCTCAATCCTCAAGATAGGTTTAAGACCCCCTTAAATTGAACACAACATCCTATTCTCAATCCTTGAGATTGGTATAAGACCCCCTTAAAAGGAACACGATATCTTATTCTCAATCCTCGAGATTAGTATAAGAACAGATTAAGTTGAACACGACATCCTATTCCCAATCCTCGGGATCAGTACCTAAAATCTGATTCCTATCTTCCGAGGTTGGTACCTAAATTCCAATCCTCTTTCTGAGATTGATACCTAAATTTCAATTCTCATTTTGGGATCAATAACTACAATCTGATTCCTATCTTTCAAGGTTGTACCTAAATTTTGATGCTCTTTCTAAAATTGATACGTAGTTTTTCCTCTTTAGCAGCTTATGATCTAGCCATAGGACTTTCCTATTGAATATTCTTAGAAAACTAGAAAAGGAACCCTCACCATTAGAAATTCTACATTCCTCTTTACTGAACTTGAAGTTCCACATATTGGTCATAACCTCTAGCACTTAGTAAGTGGGGTCATTATGGGGGAACTCAAGATGAGTCACCCTTAGGATTGTTGGACCTTAGGGTTGACCCTGGATGTTGTTCTAGGGCTTACGGTACATATTTGTACTCATAATCACTCACAATCACTCGCAATCCTAAACTTAAACTTCTAGGCTTTGGTCCCTTGATACTTTTGGGAAACTCATGTAGATGGAGCCCTAAAACCACCAGCCATATGTTAGGGTTTAGCTAAGACCACTATATAAAGGACCTAAAATGGGGCTTCCATTGGCCCATGGCTTATTGATGGTGGTTGGCACTCCAACTCTACCAAGATACCAAACCTAACCTTTTGCCCCTAAACTTCCCCAAATTACCTAGATACCCTTGGGACCCGAAATTTGGCCAAAATTCCCAAGTTTACCCAAAATATCAAAATTGGTTAAAAAATGCATTTCAAACACCTTCAAAACACCCAAACTACCCAAAATCACCAAAATTGGACAAATTTCCAAAATACCCCTCCTTAGCCCAAAATTCTAAAAAATCCCAAAAACTCACAAAACCTCCCAAATTTTCCTAATTTGATTTTCCTCAACTACCACATGGCCCAATTTAGCTAATTTGACCATCTTTGACTATCTTTTAAAGACCCATTTTTTCCCAAATCTACCTTAAATGCTCATCAATTTGATCCCAATCTCCCTAAATTTCAATCCCAAACTCAAATTCACCCTCAATGTGACCAAAAAAACCAAACTCAAGCACAATTGGTCCATGATTTGAGCTTTATTTTGATTTAGATCAAAACCCCAATTTTGGGCACATGAACTAATCTAACCAAATTGAACCCATAGCCCACTCAACTGGCCACAATTTGTGTCGAAGAAACCTTCATAAAATTCCCATACATCAAAATTGACCTTCAATTGGCCTTGGTGAGGCCTCAGAAGGCCTTAAATTTGCCCAAATTGGCCATGTCTCAAAATCTCACCAAATTGAGGGCCTTAACCCCAAAATTTCCACTGTATTTCTTCATGAAAAATCTTCAAAACATCTCCTTAGATCATGTGGACCATTTAATTTGGTCTTAGCCCAAGGATAGCTCAACCTAGACCCATGTCTAACCCAACATGCCCAAATTGGCCAAATTTCAAAAATCCCTCAAATTGACCTACTAATTGAACTCAAAATCACTTCAACTCTTCACCAAAAATCTTCATAACAATCATATACACAATGTTGATCAATCAATTAGGCCAATTGACATGGCTTGCCTAGCCCAAACCCAAGCTTTGATCATTTGAACCCACATTGAACCCATGCACTAAATATGACCTAACTACCCCAAGGTCACCAAATTAATGACTCCACGGCCATTAGTTGGACCCTAGTGGCCAGCCTAAACCTCTTAAAACCTCCTAAATTAAGCCATGGACCAAAGGTCACCTAAATTAAGGGATTTCATTCCATATTTGCTTAAGCTTAGGATATTTTTGCCAAAATAAAGCCTAAACACATTAAATTGCTGTGACATATTCCCCTGGGTTCCCTGAGCTCCTACCCACCTCCCCCTGGCTAGCCAGCCTGGCTTAGTGGCCTAAAAATGGCGAAACTGAGTGCCACCCCCATGGGATTAAACCCAATTCAATCCTAGAGGCCACCCTCCACCTAGGCATCACATTTCACCCCCGAATTGGCCATGGCAGCAAGCCTTAAGTCATTTTTTTATAAAAGCTCCCCTCCATGGCCATGGAGGTAGAGCTGAAATTTCCTCTGAGAGACTTCCCTAAATTGATCCCAAAGCCTCTTTGAGACTTTCTCGGTGCAATCCAACCACCACATTGCTCTGAATCCCCTTGCCGGAGCTCAATTTTGAGCTTGACTCTGCCTAAAATCAGGACAGAGCTCATTACACTCCTACACTCCACAAAAATCAAATTGAACTCGCCTACACCTTCACCACAATGAGAGAAGGAAAAGCCCATTCAAATTCCCCTTCCACAGAGCCTCTAACATAGCTTTAGACCAACACCTGAAATTGAGCCTGGTTGAATTCCTACCTAGGCTTTGCACCACAGTCAGTCGCTTAATCCCTAGCCTTCTTGGACCCCAACAAACGTGTCGAGCATCTCTGATCAAAGTTTCCCTTCTCAGAGCCAAGGCATTGAACTTCTCCTCCTCCCGAGCCTATTTTGATTCTCCATTTGATTAGGCTTAATTTGATTGCATGATTACCATATGGATATGTTCGTCTCACTTAGACAAGTCCATATGATCAAACCCAAAGTGATTTGGTTGAGTCTAGGCTGAGATCTTAGGGTTTTAATGTGGATGGCCACGGGATCACTCTATCAAGGACGATGACGGGGAGCCGTCTGATCACGTGTTTATCGGATGGATGGAGGAGATTGAGCCGGACAACGCTTTATTACATGAACCGGGGGCCGAGTCAGTGGCTACATGAACGACGACGTCCAACCAGAGTGCACCATGCGTGCCTTTGGAGCTGCTTAAGATCCAACAGCGCTGCTTGTTTAAATAGATAAATAGGGAATTTAAAAAATTAGAAAATGATCCCTAACTTTAAAAATTCATATCTTGATCTAGAAAAATCATAAAAATAAAATAAAAACACCCTCTTGCTTAGTGAATAGAGGAGAATAATGTGGAAATAATTTTAAATCCATGTGATGCATATTTTATTATTATTTAATTAAACACTGATTTGAATGTTTTGATTCTCCATGCATATAGGCATATCACCATGGATTGAATTTTTAGCATGTTGTTTCCTTTGTCTTAAGAGATATCTTTTGATTTTTTTCAAATTCAGAGGAGGTCCTTAGACAGAGATCCATATTTTTCAAGTTTATGTCTATTATTTGCATAAATTTGTTATGATAATTAGCATGTTAATTACAAAATTCAAAGAAAATTTCGGAAGGTTCACTATGACCAGAGGATCCTTTAGAAAGAATTTCATGAGTTATGTCATTAAGAATACACTTAATCTTCACCAACCCTAAAACACAAGGAAAATTCATTTTGGGTAACATAAACATCTAAATGACTTAATTTTTTATCTCCACTATTGTTTAGGATTCAAATAACTCACTATAAAAATTTCAAAGCATTTTGAATTCATTTGGTAACTTAAGTTGATTTTTCAAGATAAATATTATTTTAGCACTTAAAGGATTTTTGAAAATCAAAATAAAACTAAAAAATTTATAAAAAAAATATTTTTTGAGTTCTTTGTGATCAAGGCTATTTTCTAAAAATAAAATGGTATTTAAAATAAAAACTTCATTTTTAGCCTATTTTTAAATATTTAAATAATTAAAAATCCATAAAAATCACAAAAATAATAAAATTCATGGAAATGTTTTAAATTGCTTCCTAAGCACTTATGAGCAATTGGGATATTTTTCTTGATTTTCTATATAAAGAGATTGAATTTTGAGGCTTAAAATAATTTTTAAATGCTAAAAATGGATTTTTACTAAAATAATTCTAATAATTCAAAGAAAAATCCAAAAATTGTGAAATTTATTTCTTTGTGTCCCTTGATATTTGAGACATTTAATAAAAATATAAAACTTAATTTTCCATATTTAAAATATTTAATAATTAATAAACACGACAAAATTTAAATTATTCTTAAATTTCAAATAAAATTTCAAAAATCATGAAATTTTGTCCAAATGCTTCTCAAATCTAAGCCTACTTCCAGAAAAAATTTCAAGGGATTAGAATTTACTTTGGTCAAGTTAGGAATTTTCTTTGAAAAATCCTTTTTTTGCTTTAAAAATAATTATATAGATAAATTAAATTTTGAAAAATCACACTTTCTCCTATGATGTCTCAATTGACCCATGAGTAAGGTAGGATAAAAATTCTAAATTCATTTGGATTAAATTTGATGAATTATGAAGTGATAGAGCCTTAGGGACAAATGTGTAATTTTGGAAATTTAGCCATAATTAACATTTAGGCCTAATTTCAGAAAGGGAAATGGGAAATTTTTAATTCTAATTAACATATTTGGATGTTTGAAACACAAGGGGTTAACTGGTAGAAACCAACCTCACTTGTCTTAATTAAAAAGGATAAATTTGTAATTTCCTTAAATTACATAAATTTGGGAGTCTAGCTGATTAAATGATCCTAAATTTAGGGGAATGATTTTGAGTGTTAATAACTCACTAATTTAATACCCCTATTTGATGAACAAAAAAAAACAAAAACACATGAATCATCACCATCACTTATAAGTCAATTTCATTTACAATGACTAAGACACTCACCAAACTCTTAAGTGCTTGGTAGTGACTTATGCTAAATCAAGTTTCATTTAAATAAGGATTAGAAAAGTAAACATCATTGAAAATGAAAGCATCTTTCAAACACTGCAAGCCTAAGTCAAATATTGGCTAAGTGTCTTAAACTTTCCTTTAAGGGTCTTCACCCACATAAATTGAATTACAAGTGATAATTACCCTATTCTTAGAATTGAGACATCAATGCTCACTGAGCACTAAAGGTATTTACAAGATGAATTATTAAGCAACATAATAATTTTAAAAGAGCTCAGGATTTTCCACCAGGTAGTGAGAGAATAGCACGAACCTGCTTCTTTCTCTAGATCTGTTGGATAGCTTAGAGATCTACTAAACCTAATATGTTTTGCTTGACAAATATCATCCTTAATGAAATTAATAAGGACCCACAAAGATATGACATATGGTTAGGAAAACTTTTAAAACCTTACTTTTTTTTTGCCTCTATATGAACTTCCCTCACATGCATTTTAAGTTTCAGGTGGTGGAACGAGAAGACTCGTCATGTACGCTTTTACAATTTTCAGTGTCGTTTTTCTTGTATTTTTATGCTATACTTTTATGCTTACATAAATTTGCATGATAAACAACAATGCCACACTGCATGAAAACTAAAACTGCTAGGTTAGTCCCAAAACCAAAGCCAAAACGAAAATTAAAATCAACCAAGATAAAATTCACCGCCACAGCATTCAAAATACAAAACAACTCAAAATTTAATCACAAACATCACACAAAACTACAATTGTAACTAAATTAAGATGTCTATATCGGATTATCGGGAATTCCTCGGACTAGGTAACTTATGGTTGCTAACGAGGCTTCCCACGGTCTAAATGAAATTATGGAACTCATTAAGTTGAGTTTAGTAAGTTCATTTGGACTAAGTGAATACAATAGAAAATAGTAGTGACAAAATGAGGGAACCGTAGGATCCTAACCGGTGTCGCTCTAATAAACTTTATCATGCCCCAATAAAATTTAAAGAACTTTAACCATAGGGCCACCTGATTTGACATCAAAACTTGACACACTAAAAAACTCAAACTCGTCGCGGCAAGGAGCATGAAGCTAGCATGATGGGAAGCACAACCATCTTCAATAGCAAAACCTATCTTCCCGAGTTAAACCAATCTTCCTTTCCTTAGATATAAGCAACAAAGCCATAGAACTTCGAGGTTGCTTGCTTATGCAACGTAAATCCTCACCTTATCTTTAGGCCTTTGTACAACCCTGCTATACAATATAAGCTCTAACTCTTCTTAAGATTTCAAGGTTGTCGTTCGTCACGACCTAAACTCTCACATCTTCCAGGCTATTTGTGTGATAGTTTCACACGAATGTAAGCCCTAACAAATAAAATTGGCAGGATCAAACGGTTAAATATTTCTCCTCAGAAATGAAGCAAAAAATTAGGATAGCTTGGGAAGTCACCAGGGTTCTCCTCTGGATCCATGACATCCCCTAGTTCTTCATTCTTTTGACTCTACAACAAAACGTTCCAAATTTGAACCAATCCCCTTTCGCACCTCTACGTCTGATCTCATTGAAAAGTCCAACCCTTTGAAACTCTTTGAAGATAATATTTTCTGATTTTTTATCGAAAGTTGTCTTAGATGACTTTGGTCATTTAAGATGTAATTAACTATAGGGGCTTGCCCTTATAGGAAGCATGTCTGAACCCAGCTTAATAAAAACCCTATTTAATTTTTTATATTAAATAAAGGAACTTGTCGGCAAATATAAAGGTTTCCCATACCAAACGGATGTCATATATTCCTTAGTTTATTTGATCGAACCTCAACCTCAAGTCTTGTGTTTATCCTTCGGGGTAGATATAGGATTCGAGGTACATCGCTCTTTCATTTAAATTATGAAAAATATGGGGTCAATTTGATTTCATATTTTTCTAAAATTAATTATATATGTAAATTAAAACGTCCTTCCAAAGCGGGCGACGAGATTTTGATTCCGCTGACCGACAGCTTCTTACGGGCAACTCCTCCAACCAAAATTAGCGCCGACAACTTCTGTTGACTCCGCTGGGGACATGCTTTTCTCTCCACTCAAATAAATAAATATTATCTTCACGCATCGGTAATGTGTCCATGTCCTTTTTGGACCAAATTACCCTTCCCATTTTTGTCTTGGGAAAGTGCAGTTAAATCCTTGGACGTCAGGACTATCTGTTCAACCATCTTTGAACAGAGGGGTTCAGGAGGCCATTAAGGACTCCTTAAATTTTCATGTGAGGTCGGACCCCCAATAGGTGTGTCGGTGGACTAGTTCCACCTGAGCATTGTCTGCCACTAAATGGGCCCCGCAGTGGGTCCTAATATACTCCACATCTCCCTTCCAAACTTGATTTGCTATTCTACAAATTAAACCAAATCATGTTGTGTTGTGCGCACTTTAAAATTTTCTTATATTAATTAAATTTTCCACCTCTTGACTTTTCTTAAACAAAATGTTAAAATACCCATAAATTAAGACCTGCCCGGTCTACAGATCAATCTCTAATTTCAGCACTTGCACTAAAAATTATAAGGTTTTGGACATATAGCAAACCTCAAAATTTTCTGTTTTTAAGCCTGCTGCAATGGCCTACCCAACGCTGACCTTTTCCTACAACCTGCCAACGAGCCACGAAGCGCGTAATCTCGCTCCTACCATCAAATTTGGAGCTGAATTTGAAGATCTCAAGGTCATCCTCGGGAAAGCCCCATTTAAAGTGATGAAGATTGCCGCTCCAAAAATACAGGAACCATCTGCATAATTCAACCTAAACTGCCTTCAAGACTTCCCTGCCTGCAAGAAGGCCAAAACTACTGTCGTCACGGCACCCGCCAAAAATGCTACCCCGCTGGTGCTAAGGGGAGAGAAGTAATGATTATTGAAGATCTGACTGAGGGATTAATTGTCCCACCGCCCGTACTTAAAATCAGACCAAGCTCAAAGACTGTTCCACTGACCCTAACCCATAAAAGAAACCGTAATAGAAGGGTTCATAGGGCCATCAAAGCCCAGGTTCCTGAGAAGACGCCCGTTGAGGAGGACCCTCATCAAGATGAAGAAGGATTACCAAAAATTTATCCACTACTACAAGGGAGTAGATTCCATCCTCTGACAGATATCGATGGATACGAGAGTATCCAGAAAATCATCGTTGCATTACCACAACTTAATGGAAATGATGAGGAGAGAAAGAAGTTCACTTCTATCACCCGAGTTAGTGCAGTTTTCAAAGTGCTAGCTACCAAAGAAGGATGTTCAGTTATCAAGTTACTTAAATGAGTGGGGCATGCAATTTCCTATCGCATGAAGAAGGAAATGTTGAAGGACGTCAAGTCCACCAGACAATCTCATAAGACAACTGGAGTGTCACCTACTCGCATCCCTGTTTGGTTCCATTTAGAGAATAGAGTTTATATCGCAGTGATTAGTACTGACTATACCTCCACCAAGACCGCAGGCCGTCGACTAGTTAAGCTGAGACTGGGTCTAAAAATCTTACCCGTCACCCATTATGGAGATATTCCTACAATTCTAAAGGCAAAGACAAGATGATTACCTGACACTGTAGCTGGTCTACACCACGAGGAGCATACTTATCCTCGACATAACATATTTCTACTTAGACACTCTGTCCCGAGGCTTCATCGTCAAAAATGAAAAAGGTATGGGTACCCAAGGTTGCTACACCGATACAATCCGATAAGCCCGCAGGACAAGAGCATGGAATAATGTCAGGGTTTGAAATATCTGAATCGTCACAAAAATAGCTAGTGAGATGGAGGAATAAGTAGAGGATGTCCATCAAGGTTCTCTAGATCTTAAAGCATTTAAGGAATCAATAATTGAAGAAAAAGTTGAGAGGCTCAGGATCGAGATTTCTAAGTTGGCTCGAGAACACAAAGTTTTCGTCGAAAGCGGTGAGGAAATTTTTTATTACAATGATTACTTGGAGGAAGATTTCATGGATGTCCATGTAATTGAAACAAGAGCTGCCACATCTGCGTGTAAGGCTCAACCTCACACTGAAGAGAATTCCATAGATGAGCTGCGTAAGGCTATCCTCCTAAGGGATGAACAAGTTAGTCTACTGGAGAAAAGAATAGAAGAAATGGTTGCAGCCATGAACGCCATGGACACTATTCAAGGGCAATCACAAGCGTCATAACTGGCCTTTCCAAAGATCAATCAGCCAGAGATCATACACATCACAGATGAAAAAAGAGAAGTTCCTTCAGCTAACATAAACGAACAACATAGAAAGGATTCTCCATCAGGTGTTATACCAGAAAAGGAATTCAAGCAAATGGTTGAACAAGTGTGGGATGTCTTAATCCAATCTAAGGGTGGTTCATTAATTTTAAAGGGTAGACCTTTACCAGAGGAATTTGATGTCGTGTCGTTCCCCAATGGTTTTTTAGCCCCAAACTTCAAGATAATTGATGGGACTAGGAATCCCAAACAGCATATAACACATTTTCGAGCCAGCTGTGGCAACACAAAGAATATGAAGCTCTACTCTTCCAGCAGTTCGTCAGTAGCTTGTCAAAAATTACTTTTGACAGGTACGCTGACTTGCCCAACAGGTCAGTTAAAAATTTTTTGAGTTGGAATAGCGGTTTGTGAAAAGATTCGCCGGGACACAACATCATGTGTCTATTAGAAAGCTCATGATGGAAAAACAAAAGCATAATGAAACTTTGGTGGACTATATTTTGAGGTGGAGAAACCTTAGCATGAAATGTGAACCTCAACTATAGGAACATCATGCGATTGAAATTCTACTCAAGAGCATTCATGGACCAGTAGCTTTCATGCTTAAGGGACTCACCATCAAATCCTTCGAGAAGCTACTCAGCAAAGCCAGCAGTCTTCAAGAGAAAATCAAGCACATGGAGCTACACAAAAAGGCTAAGGTGGTCAGAGTATTCGAAAAGAAATTAGGAGTAGTAGTGTACATCGATAGAGGAAAGAAGTTGATGAAGATATATGCAGAGGATCCTCGCCAGTCTTTGTCATAGTATGCTTAGAAACAGAGTAGTCAATCCAACCAGCGACCGCCACAAGAAGGATCACCTCAAACAGGGGATAAGAAAATGTCCCTATCAGAATGACGTAAAACGGTGTATTCTTTCAAAGATGAAGCTATTACTAAAATATTCAAAAGTCTGAGGAAGAAGTCGAAATTCAGGCTACCAAACCTAAAGAAGCCCGAAGAGGTGAAAAGGAAAAATGAAATAAATTATTGCCCATACCACCAGTTGCTTAGACACACTATAGAGGGATGCTTCATCTTTAAGGACTGGCTTGAGAGGAACCTTAAAGAAGAGAAAATAACAATCCTGAAAGAATATTTAAGAGAACCTGAAAAGGGTTCTATAAATATGATTTAAGCCGAGCCAATCTCTCCAATTGATCTGTATATTGGAACAGATGGATGGAGTACATTTTGGGACGAACTCAAAAGAGTCCTCAATCAAATAAATGGTCCATCAATCAATCTTCTGCATATACAAGAGAAGAAGAATGGAATGAGGTCTGGAGCAGATCATCCAAGAAAATACTGACAAGATCCAGTCAGCATCAAGGCAAGCCTCCATTCAGAGTCCGCAACATATCAAGCCCAAGATGAAGGTTTCTCCAGAAGATCCATCATCGTAAAGGACCAAGAAGAATAAGAAAAGCGTCACTACAAAGGTTGATAGAAGGGGGGGTAGGATAAAGGCCGCCTCTACCAGATTAGTTATCTCAAATTCGGGGAAGAAAATCCTCGAACCCTTGACTTTGTATGATTATCTTTTTGTTCCTCTGGGGTCTTATGAATATAATGATTGTGACTTCGGCTAAATTTTAACTGTTTATAGTGATAATGTAACTGATTATGACTAATATAACTTTGATCTCGATCCCCAAAACGATCCTTAAATCGTACTCGAGCCCGATGAACTCATTATCAAGTCCAAAGAATACATCAATGACACCACTTACGACAACACCGGGAGTGAGGAGCTAATTCTTGAGTACCACGGTACACCGCTAACCATCAACCTAGATCTTTATGACAAAGAAGAAGAAATACCAAAAGATTCAACAATGGTATCTCAAGAAGAAGAAATCATGGATGTTAACTTAAGGAGCAAAAAAGTGCTACCACCAAGAATAGCTCCAACAGATAAAGGAAGCAGATAATGACCTGAGAAGAGATACCTCCACCTCCACCAGTGGAAGAACCACATAATCAATATAAAATTGGAGGATCATACAAAGTAGATTACAACGTGCTAGCTCATCTTAGGAAGTTGTCGACCCGATTAAGCATCTGCGACGCTCTGATCTTGTCATAGGAGATGAGAGAGTCTCTGGTTACAGCTTTGCTTGACCCGGAGATTTTCTTAGCTCAATTAGCTAGCACATCCTCAGATGAATTTTGTTTGTTGAAAGAACAGCTTGGGGTAACCTTCACATATTAAGACTTCCTGCTCGGTACGGCTGACATCTTCGTCAACATCGGCAAATTTGTGTTGTCCTGAGTTTTAGTAGATCCTGGAGCATCTCTTAACTTGATGAGCCTATGGACATTGGCATATTTAGGTATTGAAGCTCAAGAGCTTATGGCCGATAAAATGATGTTAAGAGGATTCAACCAAAAGGGAAAAAGAGCCCTTGGATCAATTACATTACTTATGAAGGTTGGAGGACTCGTGACAACCGCTAAATTTCATATCATCAATGCCGAGACCTCTTTTAATGCTCTACTGGGTCGACTATGGATTCATGAGCACAACATGGTTCCATTATCCTTGCACCAATGCATCAAGTACTGCAAAGATGGTCAAGAAAATTGCATCAAAGGAGACCTACAACTGTTTTCAATTCATGAAGTTGGTATTCATGAAGATGCTGCCTACTATGCTCCACCATAGAAAACTGTCTTCCCGTGCGAGATTCCAACAAACAAAAATGAAGATTCAGTAAAATCACAAAGAGGAGGCCATTTAACTCCACTTCAACGATCTTCCACCACTCCTTTACAACGAGTTGGTGGAGGTTCTTTTAGTTTGCATACCCGAGGTCGAAGCTGGAGACGTGGTCTAGGAAGAATCAACTTAATCGTTGAACAGACTAGGTTAACTATCAACATTGGTAATAAATATAGTTCCAAAGATGAAATAATGATGACAAAACAAAATAAACCTCAGTACGAGATATCCTTAGAAGATACTGAGAAGAATGAATATGAAACAATGTATGATCAGATAAACCACTATGTGAATGCTATGACCCTTACTCTGATTCTCCCTCAAAAGGTTGAAAGTTTAGAGGTCAAAGAAGTTTGTAGTGATGGTTCAAAGCTGATCAAATTTTACCGTGCTTCTACCTCTACTGAGCTTGAAAAACATGTAAATTTGGATGATGATCCTAATGAATTAATGGAATTGCCTTTTGGTAACTTTTTTTCTTGTGTTCAAAAGTTAATTCAACAGGGATACTTACCAAAATAAATATCAAGAGATAAATTTCAACTTTTTGAAAAATTATGGAATGTTAAAAGTTAAACTCCCAACTCAAAAGAGGGTCTCGGATTTGGTACAGTCGGACCAGACGATGATTCTGAATTTTGCATGGTTATTACTAGTGGTCAGAGGTCAAGGAATTTCATAGTGTTGGTTCAAAGCCGATAAAATTTTACCGTGCTTCTACCTCTACTGAGCTTGAAA
>NEWO01000109.1:807182-821823 GCA_003013225.1 Phalaenopsis aphrodite | reverse complement strand
CATGGAGGCAAGAGTCGTACATCCCTTTAGATGTTGAATCATAAGTTCCATATGAGCCAGTGCCGGTTTGGGTTCCTGCTGATCTCAAGATAAAGGAATACCAGCGACAGTTGCCGACTCCTAGCACGATGGAGTACTATAAATTAAGCAAGGTGAATAAAAGAGAATTTTAATTCTATAAGGAAGTCTAAGGAAGATTCATCAACATACTGGAAGGCCTGGAGCTGTATATCAAGGTTGTTTCCGAAAGTAATGTAAGAAGCATTCTTGACTGCATCTTTGACTTGAGAGATAGAGGTCGAGCAGGCCTTCTCATGGAAAGAACATACTCTGAGCGGAAGAAATGCATGAGAGGAAAAGGAAGAATCACCATTCAGTGCGGCTGCTATTATAATTTTACAAATGACAGATAAGGAAATCCGTCAAGGACCCTTAGACATGACTAGGTAGATCCACTACCTCCTATAATAAAATGGGTGATCAAGAGGATGGTCAGATGGAATATACTGCCAGCTACCTGCATCTTGAATAGTTGCATTATCAACATCTATGACAAGGGTGATTGCATTCCTCCCCATATAGACCACCACAATTTTGTGAGGCCCTTCTGCATGGTCTCATTCATGACCAAAAGCAATATTATGGGGCAGATATCACCAAGCACTGCATTCCAGCGGTGCGACACTGTAGGGTATCCGTAACCTTCCGTAAGATGGACGAAAACAAAGCACCATACAGATTTTAACCAGACTCAAAACTAGAAGAACTGCTACCATACGAGCTATGAGAGGGTTTTACCTCTAAGTACTCACGAAGAAAACTCTTGTCCTGAAGCATGGCTTAGAAGGTTTGCTCGATCAGGAGCTCGTCATACCTGATATAGATGTTCAGAGGGTTCACTTTGTTTTTGCAGCAACATGATATGTATCAAACATACTCAGCCTATGATGTATACATGACATGAGATGTTTTGGATGTACTTTGATATGGACTATATATTGTATCTTTTTGAGGCGTTAGCCTGTGTTTGATCTGTGACATCTTAATTGGAGCATATTAATGAAGATTTCTCTCAAAAATGTGCCTTTTTTATCAATTTCCTTTTTTGTGTGATGGATTGAAGCCACGAGCCATGTGTTGGTTCAGAATTTCAATGAACAAACGAACCTTTAACAATAAAATAAAACTCAAATAAAAATAATCACAAGTGAGCAAACAACAAAACAAATTTCTTTTAAAAATCAACCAACTAAAATTAAAATTTTAAAGACATATTTTGAAAAATTAAATGTGATAAAAACAACAAAAAGGAAAATGAATCTGTTGAGTGGATTCTCTCAGTAATGGAGTTTCTTACTCTTTGTGCGCGCAACACAACCATATTTATATGCATTCTCTTCACATTCCTGTGGAATTTCACGTTCTGCACAAAGCCCCACAAAACTCTACAAACCTTCTTCAACAAAATCAGCCTTTTCACATAACACATTGCTGCAAATTTTACATAATAAACTCTTTTTGAGAATTGTCCCTATATTTCAATTCTCACATATTCAAATCAGTCCTATGTTTTCGATTCGCTATATTTAAAGTCGGTCCCTAACTTTCGACTCTCTTTTCGAGATTAATACCTATATTTCAATTCTAATTTCCAAATCAGTACTTAAATTTTGATTTCTTCACATATTTTTATATTCTATTCACATATTCACCACGAATTTACATGTTTGATTCTGCATATTTTCTGCATAGGGAGATATTTTCTTCATCACCTCCTAGGTTGGATGTGAATCCCAAAGCTTTACTTCCTAATGTGATCGATATATTTTCCCGCAACCACTTGAGTTGGATGTGAGTCCCAGCGCTTTCCTCCTCAATGTAGCAGATATTTTCTTCATCACCTCTTAGGTTGGATGTGAGTCCCAGTGCTTTCCTAACTAACATGATCGATCTATTTTCCTGATACCACTTGAGTTGGATGTGAGTCCCAACACTTTCCTCTTCTATGTAGCAGATATTTTCTTCATCACCTCTTAGGTTGGATGTGAGTCCCAGTACTTTCCTTCCTAACGTGATCGATATATTTTCCCGCTACCACTTGAGTTGGATGTGAGTCCCAGCACTTTCCTCCTCAGTGTAGAAGATATTTTCTTAGTCACCTCTTGGGTTGGATGTGAGTCCCAGTGCTTTCCTTCCTAATGTGATTGATATATTTTCCCGCTACCACTTAAGTTGGATTTGAGTCCCAGCATTTTCCTCCTCAATGTAGCAAATATTTTCTTTGTCATCTCTTAGGTTGGATGTTAGTCCCAGTGCTTTTCTTCCCAACATGATAAATATATATTCTCGCTACCACTTGAGTTAGATGTGAGGCTCATTGCTTTCCTTGTCAATGTAGCAGATATTTTCTTCATCGCCTCTTAGGTTGGATGTAAGTCCTAGTGCTTTTCTTCCTAACTTGATCGATATATTTTCCCGCTCCCACTTGAGTTGGATGTGAGTCCCAACGCTTTCCTCCTCAATATAGCAGATAATTTCTTCATCACCTCTTAGGTTGGATGTGAGTCCCAGTACTTACCTTCCTAATGTGATCGATATATTCTTCTGCTACCACTTGAGTTGGATGTGAGTCCCAACGCTTTCCTTCCTAACGTGATTGATATATTTTCTCACTACCACTTAAGTTGGATGCGAGTCCCAATGCTTTCCTCATCAACAAAGCAGATATTTTTTTTTTCACGTCTTGGGTTGGATGTGAGCCCAGTGCTTTCCTTCGAATATAACTCCCCAGTGGTAACTCAAACAGGTATAGTCCTTTCTTTCTGGCGTAACATCCTTAATGGTTGTCATCTTCTACACTGTTGTTACCCTTTCGAGTCAAATTTGAGCCTCTGTGCTTTCCATCTTGATTCGATCCTCCCACACAATCCTACTCTCTGAAATTATCAATGTTAAAATCAAAATTAAACACTAAATTTGACATCGAGTCCCCGCCTCAATCATCAGTTTTCCCGACAATCGTTTGCGGAGTCTCTTTGAGTTTTCTCAAGAAAAACAAATAACACACCCAACCCTACACATACTTTCAGGTCTGTTGACTTAGGAATTTAGATTGGTTTTGTTGATTTTGTGGGTCAATGCCAATACGCGCAGTGTGCTTGCCCAGCACACCACACCTATTGGGAGTCCATTTGTTGACCTCACTTTTAGTTGAGGTTTAGTTTTTCCTCTTTAGTAGCCTAAGGTCTAGCCATAAGACTTTTCTATTGATTATTCTTAGAAAACTAGAAAAAGAACACTCACCATTAGAAATTCTACGCTCCTCTTTATTCAACTTGAAGTTCCACATGTTGGTCCTAACCTCTAGCACTTAGTAGGTGGGGTCATTATGGGGGAACTTAAGATGAGTCACCCTTAGAACTGTTGGACCTTATGGTTGACCCTCGGTGTTGGTCTAGGGCTTAAGGTACATATTTTCACTCACAATCACTCACAATCCTACACTTAAACTTCTAGGATTTGGTCCCTTGATACTTTTGAGAGACTCATGTAGGTGGTCCCCTAAACCCACTAGCCCTAAGACCACTACATAGAAGACCCAAAATGGGGTTTGCATTAGCTCATGGCTTATTGATGGTGGTTGGCACCCCAACTCTACCAAGCTACCCAACCTAGCCTTTTGCCCCCAAATTTTTCCAAATTACCTAGATACCCTTGGGACCCCAAATTTGGCCAAAATTCCCAAATTTACCCAAAATACCCAAATTGGTTCAAAAATCATTTCAAACACCTTCAAAACACCCAAACTACCCAAAATCACCAAAATTGGCCAAATTACCAAAATACCCCTCCTTAGCCAAAAATTCCAAAAATTCTAAAAAATCCCAAAAACTCGTAAAACCTCCTAAATTTTCCCAATTTGATTTTCCTCAACTATCGCATGACCCAATTTAGCTAATTTGACCATCTTTGACCAAAACCCCAAAATTGTCTTTTAAAGACCCATTTTCTCTCAAATCTACCTCAAATGCTCATCAGTTCAATCCCAATCTCCCTAAATTTCAATACAAAACTCAAATTCACCCTCAATGTGACCAAAATAAACCAAACCCAAGCACAATTGGTCCATGATTTGAGCTTAATTTTGATTTAAATCAAAACCGCAATTTTGGGCACATAAACTAATCTAACAAAATTGAACCCATAACTCACTCAACTGGCCACAATTTGTGTCGAAGAAACCTTCATAATATTCTCATACATCAAAATTGACCTTCAATTGGCCTTGGTGAGGCCTCAATTTCATTTGATTTCAACCTAAGTCCAAAAGGCCCCAAATTTTCCCCAATTTGCCCATGTCTCAAAATCTCACCAAATTAAGAACATTAACCCAAAAATTTCCACTCTATTTCTTCATGAAAAATCTTCACAACATCTCTTTTGATCATGTGGGTCAATAAATTTGGACTTAGCCCAAGGTTAGCTCAACCTAGATTCATGTCTAACCCAACAAGACCAAATTGACCAAATTTCAAAAATCCCTCAAATTGACCTACCAATTGAACTCAAAATAACTTCAACCCTTCACCAAAAATCTTCAATTAGGCCAATTGACATGGCTAGCTTTGCCCAAACCCAAGCTTTGATCACTTGAACCCACATTGAACCCATGCACTAAAGGTGGCCTAACTACCCCAAGATCACCAAATTAATGACTCCACAACCATTAGTTGGACCCTAGTGGCTAGCCTAAACCACTTAAAACCACCTAAACTAAGTCATGGACCAAAGGTCCCCTAAATTAAGGGATTTCATTCCACATTTGCTTATGCTTAGGATATTTTTGCCAAAACAAAGCCTAAACACATTAAATTTCTGTGACATATTCCCTTGGGTACTTGAGCTCCTAGCCACCTCCCCCTGGATTTTGGGCCTTCAGTGCCAACGGAACTGGCTAGAGCAGTAATAACCCCTTTAATTCACAATTTTCACCGCAAAACCTTCAGTTTTCACATTTAAGGCTTGATTTTGGGCGGATTTGAGGCGATTTAGAGGCAAAAGAACTTCAAATTTTATTTTCTCTAGGTAAGAGCTACACTTTGAAGTAAATTTTTTTTATTTTCACCAAAGATTTTTCTCACATTACCTAGATCCAAAAGTTTTGATTTTTTTTTGAGAGATTTTGAGAAAATGCATCGGTGAAAAACTTTACTTAGTGGATTTAAGTTTAAAGTGCTTTACATTTTGATTTTCAGAATTTTGGGAATTTTTTTGAATTTTTACAAATTTTTCTAGATTTCCTATGACACCTATATCAAGCAAAAGAAAAATAGAATATGATGAGCAAAAGTTTGTTAGCTTTAAATCTAGTGCTCAATTTCATAGTCTTCGAGAAAATAAGAAAGTGATTCTGGATCAAGGTTTCAAAAATCAGAGAGGAGAAGTTGAATGATTTATTATCGCTCGACAGTGGCAAAACTTCTGTTATTTTACTATTGATGTGATAGCTGGGATAGTTATGGAGTTTTATGCCAACTGTCCGAAAGCATCTGATGATTTTGTTTTTGTTCGAGAAAAAAGGGTGGAGTTTACTCCAAGAAAAATAAATGAGTTTTATCAACTAGAAGATGTTTACAGATGTCAGTATCATTCATTCTCTACTACAAATGAGGCCTTAGATGAAGTTATTTCTTTTTTGACTGGTGAGAAAGGGGCTTGGAAAGTAAAGAATGGAGTTAAAGTCAACTTTTGCCTTTCTGTGTTAAATGTAGTATCTCAGGCCTGACATTATTTTATTTCTGGGAGGATAATTCCAACAAACCATCATAGTGAAGTAAACAATTATTGAGCTGTCCTGAACTACTGTATTCAACAAATGATGGATATAAATGTAGGCTCTATCATTTATATGAACACTCGATCTATTGCTTTGAGAGAGACCACTGGTGGATTGGCACACCTTGCTCTCATTTATACACTTTATGAGCATGCAGAAGTTGATTTCAGACATTATGAGGAGAGTATTGAGCCTCAGAGACCGATTGGGCTTGCAAACATTAAAACTTATGAGTCCCATGTTGATTGGAGATCTGGGAGTAAGGCCAGGGATATTCCTTCTACTTCTAGGACCCCTACTTTTAGTGAACCTACTTCAAGTGACCCCAGTAACGAGGAGTTATTAGACCAGATGATGATTCAACTGGGAGATATTTTGAGGATGGATAATAGGATGCAGAACATAGAGGCCTGAAATGCTCATACAGATGATCTGATTCTCCAGAGGTTTGAATATGATGCTGCTTATGATGATGCTTTAGTGAAATACTTGAAGGGTGATCATATAGTTCCATTCCCTATTCACCATGTTTATACTCCACATTAACAGTAGAAGTTAGATGTTGAGAAAGAAGAAGATGTGACTGGTGATCTTTTTGTTTGTTTTTTTGTTTGTGTTATACTTTTTTATTGTATTATTTGTTTTGTGCTATTATTGAGACTTTGTTATTTAGTTGTAATGTGAAACTGTAATGTGTAAAAAAATTTTTTAGGTTTATAATTTAGTTTAGTTTAGTTTTGTTGTTAGTTTCAACACTTTATTATATGGAATTTAATGTTTTAAGCCTTGTATTTTTTCATATTAGCACCTGCAGTATTTCAGAATTTATTTGTAAAAATAATAATTTTCAAGAGGTATGAATTTTCTTGATGTATTTAATGCTTTCTTTCACCCTTTTATTTTTAAAGTTCTTCATTTAAATCTTTTAAAAATTTTAAGTTTGGGGGGGGGGAGAAAAATTAAAGCTTATTTGTCCTCACTTAATCTAAAATTTTAAATTTAACATGACCTTTGGTATTAGGGGTTAGCTTCAGATAACTATATTTATATATCTAAATATATAGTAAATTTAATTACAAAATTTTCAATAATAAAGGTTAATTCTAGAGACTAAGATATTTGGTAAATAAGAATAAGACTATGTTTTTTATATTTTTAGTAATGGAATTTGTATTTTTGAAGTATTAAAAAAAATCTTTAAAGATTCATGTAGAAAGAAAAGAATTAAACTTTATGTAATTTTTAAGTTAATATAAATTTGTTAAGTGAAGAAATGTAAAAAGTTTCTAACTTAAGAAGAGGATAGTGAAGTTCAAAATCATTAAAGACTATCCAGATATAGTAATCCTCACATACATAAAAAAAAGGAAAAAAAAGAGAGAAGAAGAAAGAAAAGAAAAAGGGGATTTACAATGATCCTTAAAAGTAAAAAAAAGAGAGAGATGTGGGGAGAAGCTTGAGGAGATGCCTAATTAAAAATTGGCTTCACTTGAATCAACATAAGGAAAAAGACTTGGACACATTTTCTAAACTTTTTATTTGAGTATTAGCTTAATGATTAGTAAAGTTTTTATGAAGTTCTTTTTTATATGAATTTTTTAAGTGACTTTAATATGAAAAATTGCAATATTTCTTGTAATAAATGGTGGATCAGAAATCTTAGACTTAATTATTGAATATCCTAAAACCTTTAGTATTAACTGGAGTTGTTTTGAATTTTTTTAAGTTATATTATTATTTTAGAGAACTTAAATATGGAAGTCTAGCAGTTAAATTCTTTATCATAAGTCACATTTTTATGTAGTAGAGGAGTTACTTGAGGACAAGAAACATGTAAGTTTTAGGGATTTTGATACACCAAAAATATACGCATTTTTAAACCCCTATTTTATACTTATTTTTCGTGATATTGCACTTTAATGGAAGGTATTTTGATGTTTTCTTGTAGGTTGTTGATTAATAGGACTTAAAGTAAAAATGAAGCAAAAAAGATAGAATTTAAAGTCAAAATAACGTTTTTGAAGAAGTACTCAATGCCGACCGCACCAAGGGCAGCACTGACGGCGCAGAACAACAGAGTAGCTGAAATTTTTACTCAGCGCCGATAGCGCCAAAGGCGGTTCAGCCTCCGTTTCTAGAAGGTTCAATGTATTTGAATTATTTTTTAGGAGATTTTGGAGGGACCTTTTGGAGAACCGAACTTGGGCTTTATATGAGGCCGAAATTCATTAGAAAAGTGACTCATTTTTGCTCCAGGACATTCATCCATGCTTCATTTTTGCAATTCTTCATAATCCATCTTCATTCCACCACCATATTGGAGTCCATTAGTGATTTTTCTTTTATAGTCTAGAGTTTTTGTTGTGAGATTTAGTGTGAAACTTTCTGTAAGAGTGTTGGAGAAAGAGAAAAGTGAGAGATATCTTCTTTCTACTTTTCTAAGGAAAGGCTACAAGGGATTTGCTTTGAGAAAAAGTTTCAGATAATTTTTGTTTGTTTATTAGTGTTGAATGAAATTTCTTTTATATATGAAATTTGTGTTTTGTTGTGTCTTTCTCATGAAGTCTGAGTAGTTCACTCTATCTTTCTCCCTACTCTGAGATATGATGAAATGAAGAGATAATATGATGTGTTAATATTAAAATATAAAATAAATTGTGATGATTTTTCAACTCCAAACTTAATTTAAATTTTGATTTGGCCAATTAAATTGTTAAAATATGTTGTGAAACATATGATCCGGGAGTATGAGTTCTACAACAGAGTGAGGATCACATTCGATTTCATGAAGGAGAAATTCATTCATGAAATTAAGTGTAAATAAATAGGGAAATATTCTTTATTGGGTGTAGAATTGGAGAATTATTAGGGTGATAGACTAAAATTCCCAATTCGAACTTAGTGTTTAAAAACTAAAGCGAGGATTAGCCTTCGGGTGAAGGGAAGTGGGAGCTCTGGCGTGGGAGTCGGTATTTTCCTAGCCTGGCCACAGATTTAAGGACTAAACCTAGGATTAGCCAATGATTTTCTATGCACTGTATCAAGGTAGAGAATTTATAATTTCTCATATTTAGCACAATACATATTATAAACACTTATCTCATCTCATTTCACCAGAACCTCATTGTAGTGGGAAGGATGTTTTTTTTTACATAACAAATCTTCATTACATAAACATAGTTAGTAGATTAGTATTTACTTTTTAAACTTTGCATTTTTGTTTTGCTAATATTTAAGTACTTTAATTTTGATAACATGTCAACATTCAAAATTAGTGACAGTAATTTCATTTGATTTTCTTTAAATTTTCTAGTAGAATTTTTATTTGTCAATTTAAACCTTCTATGTGGGATCGATATTTGGGGCTTAAATAGAAAGTCCTTTATTACTTGATAACAATACGTATACTTGTGTAGAATCCCATTAATAATTGCCTATAATTATACATATTTTACACAACTTACTTTTCATATAAGGATCAAGTTTTTGGCACTGTAGTGGTGTCAACTTCATAAATCCTCACATATTAAAAATCAGGATCAATGTAGTATAAGACCTCCTTAAATGGGATATGGTGGCTACCCTCTTATATTGGATGTAAGACCTTCCTGACAGTGGCTTTCCTTTAGTATTTTCCTTTGGGAAAGGATATAAATTTCATAGCATTCCTTTCCTGAAAACTGACAAACTGACATTTAACACCTTTGAAGAATGGGGTAAGACCTCCTTAAATGGAATATAGCATCTATTCTCTCTTCTGTTATTGGATGTAAGACCTTCCTAACACAAAATTACGGCTTTCCTCTAAACCTTGAGATAGGATATAAGTCTCATACATTCCTTTTAAAAACCAATAAAACAACAATTTTATTGGGATATCTAGATTGTTTCGGTCAACGCCAATATGTGCGGCATACTTGACTAGTATTCCACACATATTAGGGGTCCATTCATTGACCTCACTTTTGGTGAAGGTCATAACATGACACTTAATGACCAAACATAGCTTGAGTAATCCTATGACTCAAGATCCTTAGACATCTTCAAAAGACTTGAAAATGATCACTATGATCATTAAGGCAAAAGGACTATCAACATTGACCTCTTTGGACATATCTAGGGGGACTAAAACCCTAAGAGTTGAATTAACTCTCAAAATATCCTTTTTGGATCTCAAACATGAAAACATTTTAAAATGAGCAGACCAGTGGTGACAACCCCAAATCTGGTCAAATTTTAACCTAATGTTCATTACATTGACCATAAAGTCGACATTGACGCTCGGTTGATCTAATCGGTCAACTTTAACCCAGATGGTCAATTTTGGTTAAACTGGTCAATTTTGGTCAAACTGATCAACGTTTTTCAATTTGGACCAGTGGATCAGTCTAAACCTTAAATTGGTCAAGTTGGATCATTTGATCATTTCAAAACACCAAAATGCCAAACTTGACCTTTTGGTCAACTATAGAAACCATTGACCAACTATGGTCAAAATGACTAAATTGAACCTCATAGTCACCACACTGATCATTTGATCATTCTTAGATCCAAATGACCACCATATGGTCAAGATAACACCATGTGGTCAATTTGACCATTCTGGTCAACCTGGGTCAACCTTGGTCAAACCAAAGTCATAACACCAACATATGGACCCAAAGACTAACCTAACCATGATAAGGTTAGGTAGGTCACATTGGTCCGCCCTAGACCAGAATTGGTCAACTATGGTCAACGTTGGTCAACTTTGGTCAAAATATTCAATTTTGGACCAAATAGATGAAATTGGTCAAATAATCAACACCCATAATCATTCTGACCAATTTATGGGTTAAATTTATAATTTCCTACATTTTTAATTATTTACATAATTAATTAAAAAAAGGATTTATGAGCATTTAAATATAAATTAAATGACATCATATATGACATCTAAAATCCATAAATAATTTTTAAAATTAAATTGAACACATGAAGGGTCATCTAATAGGTCATTCATGACTCATAAGACCTATTGTAACCCATGACACATCATCCTTGACAAAAGACAAAAATCATTATGGGGTAATCATGAAGGGAGGAATTTATATGTCATTTTTCATGAATGATGGAATGAATGGGTGGTAAGCTCATCTTACACCTCCATCACCCTCCAATTATAAAGAGACTTATATCAATCTCATTTTCCCATGATTAAGGTAATCATGAGCTTTACATAATGAGGGATGATGAGGAAGGGTATGTGTCATCCCTTCCTCAACATCATTAAATGGCCCATAAAATTCACTTGGTGAAGGATCTATCATGCTTATTGTGCTGCCATTCACATCACCCAAGCTTGCCAATGGAAGGTAGCTAAAATATAAGCTCAAATTTTAACCTATATGAAGGCTTTTATGGATAATTCATGGGAAGCTTTATCTATGCTAAACATAATCCTGAAAACTTATCCATAGTCAAGATACCACCTCCCATGCCTTCCCCAAATGAATATAGGCTATGTAGACACCATGGATGGCCATAAATTGAGCAAGCCGTGAGCTACAAATGGAGGAAAAAGGGGGGAAGAACACTTACACTACCCAATCCTTGACACACCAAAGATAAAAAGTGTTTTCCATGACCTAAGGAGTTGATCCCACATAGATTGAGCTCCTGAAATCCGTCCACCTTTTACAATTTGCCAGCCTAAAAATAGAACCAAATTTTTGTTTGACATAAAGCCTCCCAAAACTTCAAATTAACTATCCCAAATCCATCTCTGAACTCAGAGAAGAAGATTCCAATCAAAATTGGATCTTCCCATTGGCTCCAACCTACTCTTCAATAAAGTTGTGGGCCCCTTTCATTAAAATCATACTTCCACTTGATTTCACTCCAAATTGAGCATATCAAGAGATTCACAAATACTTGGCGATCATTCCAGACAAACTTGATTGAAGCTTCAATTCATCAAGCTAAGGTATGGCCATTTTGACCTAAATCTCCCTCAATTTTGGTCAATTTTGAAACAAACTATTTAAAAACCCATACATCACTGTATAGATGGGTTTTCCACCTCACGATGAAGCTTTAGGAATAAATTTCACTCCATTTCATGGAGAAGTGAGCTAGATATTATCTATAAACGACGGTCAATTTGCGAGAATGGAGAAGATGGGGAAGACGATGGGTTGCCATCCATTTTTAAGTATTAAAAATGTATGGCTACGATTCGTTTGGACGGTAGATCCGTCCATACAAAACATCTAAACAGTGGGCCACATGGTCTCCATGTGTATCTCCCCCAAAAATAGACATTTGCCACGTGGTGTTTGACGGATCCTAGGATCCAGTCATCCACCACGTGGAATTTCCTTTGGGTAGGAAATTCAAAAATTCAGAAAATGTCCAAAACTTTGAAAATTCATAACTTTTCACACAAAATCACAAAATAAAACAAAAATACCTCTGAACTCAGGACAGTGAGTAGAATATTTTGGACATAAAATAAAAATTTAATTAATTATATTTAATTTTTAATTAATTAATTACTCCATTGAGTAATTTAATTATTAAAAATTATTTATAATTATAAAAATTCTGAAATTTTTAGGGAATTATCTTTAAGTCCTCAGGGATCTTTCATAATTTTCCCAAGGCCAGAAATACTCCCTATGACTCAATTTCTCAATTTCTATCATTTTTTTATAATTATCTTTAAAATAATTATAAAAATCAAAGAAATTGGAAATTAAAATCACAAATGGTTAGAAAAATTAGAGTGAAATTTTTGAACTCTAAAATGAAAAAATTTTAAACATTTAAAAATTTAAAAATGACATTTCATCTCTAAGGTCAAATTTATAAAATTAAAATTACATATTTAACGCTAGACTAGTTTAAGCTTGGACACTAGCCTTAATGACACTTAGGGTTGACTAAATCCTAATCTTTAGACTAAATGACAGGTTTTGATCATCTCCTCATGATCATTGAGTCTAACCCCTTATACTCAATATGATAAAACATCCAACCTAGACTTAATCTAATAATAAGATTTCATCTAAGTGAACCAAAAATCTTAATTAGGTTTAAACCATCTTTAAATCTAATTAAATCATTTTAAACCTTAATTACATTAGGTTTAACTTAACAAATCAGAATTAGGTCTAAACCACATTTAGAACTAAATAAGCCTAGTTAAACCTTAAATATATTAGGTTTAACTCAACAAATCCTAATTAGGTCTAAACCACATTTAAACCTAATTAAACCTTAATTAAATCTTAACTACATTAGGTATAACTCCATAAATCGTAATTTGGTTTAAACTATCTTTAGACCTAACTAAACCTTGTTAAACCTTAACTACATTAGGTTTAATAAAATAAATTCTAAGTGGTTCTAAACCACAATTAGACCTAATTAAACCTTAGTTAAACCTTAACTACATTAGGTTTAATTTTACAAATCCTAATTGTATCTAAACCACAATTATACCTTATTAAGCCTTAGTTAACCCTTAACTACATTAGGTGTAACTTAACAAATCCTGATTGGGTCTAAACCATAATTAGACCTAATTAAACCTTAGTTAAACCTTAACTACATTAGGTTCAATTTAGCAAATCCTAATTGGGTCTAAAATGCAATTAGAACTAATTAAACCTTAGTTAAATCTTAACTACATTAAGTTTAACTTAAAAAATCCTAAGTGGGCCTAAACCACATTTAGACCTAATTAAATTTTAGTTAAACCTTAACTACATTAGGTTTAACTGAACAAACCCCAATTGAATCTAAACCACATTTAAACTTAATTAAACTCTGTTAAGCCTTAACTACATTAGGTTTAACTGAACAAACCCCAATTGAGTCTAAACCACATTTAAACTTAATTAAACTCTGTTAAGCCTTAACTACATTAGGTTTAACACAATAAAACTATAATTAGACTTACCCTAAATTAAGTCTAATTAATCTAATTAAACCTTACTTACATTAAGTTTAATTAACCATAAACCATAATTAGGTCTAACCCCTAATTGGACCTAATTAATTTAATTAAAGCTTACTTACATTAGGTTTAATTAACCCTAAACTATAATTAGGTCTAACCTTTATTAGACCTAATTAATCAACTTAAGCCTTACTTACATTATGCTTAAACAATCTTTAAACCATAATTATGTTTAACTCAATTAAACTTAATTAACCATTAAGCCTTACTTACATTAGGCTTAATAAACTTTAATAATTAAGTCTAACTCAATTAAACTTAATTAACTCTTAAGACTTACTTTCATTAGCCTTAATAACCTTTAAACTATAGTTAAGTCTGACCCTTATTATACTTAATTAATCATTAAGCCTTAACTACATTAAGCTTAAGTAGCCTTTTAACCCAAATTAGGCCTAACCCAAATTAGGTCTAATCCAATCTTATATTGAACCTAAATCAAACCTATAACTTAGGTTCAACCTAAGTTGAACCCAAGTTAACCTAAACCTTAGGTTCAACCCATGTTGAACCTAAATCGAACCTAAAACTTAGGTTCAACCCAAATTGAACCTAACTCATCTTCAAACTTCGGTTCAACCCAAGTTGAACCCAAGTTAACCAAACCTTAGCTTCGACATATATTGAACCTAAATTAAAGCTAAAACTTAAGTTCAACCCAACTTGAATCCAAGTTAACCAAACCTTAAGTTAGACATATATTGAACCTAAATCAAACCTTTAACTTAGGTTCAATTCAAATTGAGCCTAACTCAACATTAAACCCTTAGGTTCAACCCAAATTGAACCTAACTCAACTC